>CM071602.1:2627500-2854297 GCA_036365135.1 Miichthys miiuy | reverse complement strand
AGACCTCCTCTGCGGCTGGTAGAAGCAGCTGGTGGACGTTTCCAGTCTCTGTCCACTTTTTGGGATTGTCATCTTGTTTTGAAGAGAGATCCCATCTGCTGTCTCTTTGGAGAAGACATTTCCCACCGACGTGTCGTTCAGACTCTTGATGGACGAGAGGAGTCTGCCGTCATCTCCGGACGGCGGGTAGTCCATGATGGGAAAAGGGGGGCTGAGCAGGATGAGACTCTGTGGTCTCTGCCTGTTCCTGAAGGAGGGTCTTTGTAAGAGGGTCCCTCTGTTGGGTCTTGGACAGTCGACGAATACTTCCAGACTCGGCGCCTGTCTCCTGGTTATGACCGGCAGCTCTGCACTCGATGTGGTCTTCATCGATTCGGCACAGTTTTCAACATTTGGGTTTTTCTGGTGTTTGGGTTCAGGCTCTTTGTTCTCCAGCTCCTCCTTCAGGTCTGTCATCACTGGGGGAGGAGCGTTGTTTTTCTCTGCATTCATTTTAGGATCATCCTGTTCTTGTTCCTTCACAGTGTCCTTCTCACGTCTGGAGTGAGGTATCTGACTGTACTGCACCTTCGGGGGGACGACAGGCACAGCTTTGACCTGGCATGTTTTGATCATGAAGGCAGTTCTCACTGATGACACGCTGACCGGGCTGAATTTCGCGTGGCGCCTGCCGATCACTCAGAAACAGTTCCAGGTCCGAGGGCAGCCCATTGTTCACTGACAAACTGAGCAGTCCTCGCTGACATGAGGAAAACTCGGAAGAATTACGGGTTTGCTGGTTAGAAATGTCTCTGATGCACCGATTGCCCAAGTCTAAATTCAAGGAATACGGTCTGTGTTTGGGAAAATCATTTTCCTCTCGTTTCTCCGGAGCAGCAGCTTCATAAGACATCTGTCTGTGAAACCTCTGAGATGACACTGTATTCTTCTGTTTGCTTTGTTTGTGCAGTTGTGTTGGGTTGTTCACGCTGAGCCGTGAAGGTATTGAACACGTCCATTTGGTCTCTGGCTTGTTGCTGGTCTGAGAAACGTTTCCTGAGAGGTGTTCAGTGCTTTTAATCAGAGATGCTTTGTTATCAACCTCCTCTGAGCTCACACTTTCCCCCCGAGAGCTGAAGGGGGACAGCTGGTTGAACAGTTCCTCCACGTCTGGCGAGTGGAGCGGACTGGTAACCCACTGCTTGGTGGAGCTGAGATCCTCCCAGGGCTCCACCAGGTCCAGTTCCTCCGAATTTCCTCCACATCCATCGTCAATGTCTAGGTGTGGCAGCTCCAAGGTGTTACGTTTCTCCTCCAAACACACAGACAGCCTTTGAGTGACGTCCACCTCAGGAACCAAAATCTTCTTTGGTCCTTCACAGGAAACTTCATGTTTCTCTGGTTTCTTGGCAGCATAATCAGCTCCAGAGAAACCTTCAGTTGATTCCTCCATCTTCTGAGGAATCAGAACTTTATCGATTTCCTTTAACTGAAGTTGGGCCCGATTTATGGAAGCCGGATCATCTTGGTTTAAAGACATGATTTTTTGATGCTTCTCTTTCTCCTGCGTCATCTCAGCAGGACGAGAGTGTTCTGTGATTTTGAGAACAGAAAATAAGATGTCAGACTCTGAGGGTTGTTTTTTTGCAGAATCTGATCCAGTGGATGTTACATTATTGCTCAGAGAGGTATTTGAAGACTCCCGAAATAACAAAGAAAGAGACGGAGAACTGCGGCTTCGTTTTGACTTCACATCCATCGTTAACTTCATCCCCTCACAGGTGCTCTTGGAGCCAAAAACAGGTTTAAAAGTGTCGTCTAGCAGGTCGGTCTCAGGTTCAGTTATCTTCAGTTCTTGGTGGAGGTCTGACCACAGCTCTTTGCCAGCAGAAGCTCTCTTGTCCTGAAAAAACAAACAAACAAACAAACAAAAACAGAGAGGATTAAATAAAAATTACAAATAAAAGTGTTTCCACCTTCAACATCATCGTCCCTGTTTGGAGCCAAAGATTTCAAGGCTCAAGAAGTTCAATGCTCACATGACCTTTAAGAAACCTGAATAATACAGGAGTTAAACTATACAACTAAAGGATTTCAGCTAAACAAAATAAACAGGCCAGAAACAATAAAACACAAAGCAAGACATTGTTTAAGAGGAATCACATCTTTACCAGTTGAACAGCTCTGGGCTGGTTGTGCACTTCTTTCCCAGGAGATGTCACTGTATCTCTGCCTCCTTTTACGTTTGGTTCCAGTTCAGAAATCCCTCCTCGACCTTCTTGCATCACTTGTTTGCTTGTATCTGAATATTACAGGAGTTATTATTCTGGTTATTATTCTGAAGTTAACATGTAAAAAAACACTTTAAAACAGTGACGAAGGTGCTCACCGTCCAGAGGGACTGTGGTCGTCTTCTCTGTTGCTTCCTGCTTCTTGGGTTCCAGTTGAGGGAATGTGTCACTTGGTTCGCAGCTCTCTTTAGAGGGTTTCAGGGTGGCTGCATGGCCCCTGCATGGCGTGCTGTTGGAGCTGATAACAGCTGAAACGCGGAGCGGTACGGACACAGCAAAAGGCTCAGATATGTTGACAGCTCTGCGTTGATGCCTCGGTGAGGACTCGAGCGGGAAGAAGCTTCCCGGGAAGGAGGGTCGGGAGGAACTGCTGTGGGAGGAGCCAGAGTACAGCATCCTCCTGTTTTTCGGAGAGGTGGGCTTGTAGCCACCAAGGTCGTCGCCTTTGAACACCTTCAGCTGCTCTGGCAGAGTTTTTTGAGGGGGAGCAGAGGCTCCTGGTGACTCCTTCTGGTTCGTGCTAGAGCTCCAGCCCCCTGTTGCCCCCCCAGCTTTGTTCCCTTTAAACTCCCAATTTTGTTCGTGTTCACTCAGGTCATAGAGAGAGTCCGACCCCAGCGTTCTGGATTTAACGTCAGGAACAAAAATGCCTCCAGCTGGAGTCTTGTTTCCTGATCTGTCGTCGTCTGTGCAAATAACAAACAGGAAGTGAATAAAAAACAGCATTTCAAATTAAAGACATTTCATTGTGTTCTGCATTTAAATGAAAATATTACCTGTTGGTAAGGAGCACAAGGATTCCATGCTCCTGGATGGACGAAGAGCTGCTTTTTCTGCAGAAAAACAATCATATCAGCAAACTTTGTATTTTAAGTCTGTGAGGATGAATTTAGGTTTGTCCATGCTCAATTACTTTGTCTTTTCACATGATTGTGTTTTGTTTTGTTATCTAAGTCTGCACAATCGACTGATCATGGTGAACCTCTACCTGTTATCCCTGGTGCTCGGATGAACACACTCCCATTCCGGCTCAGTTTTCCCTTTGAGTCCACGGATCGTCCCAGGTTGAAGATTGACTTCCACTTCTTTGATTTCCCAGAAAATTTTCTCCTGACAGTCAAACAGAGACATTTGAGTCCAGAACTGTTCTGACTGTGATAAAAACAAAGGTCATCATGGAGATTGGATTTGAATCTGTCATACTTGCTGTCTGAAATGTCTATGACTGTGTGGAACAGCGTGGCAGTGCTCGTATCTGGCAGACTGTTCTCCCGGTGACGTTCTCGATGAACCGGATGGTTTGGACTTAAGGAGCGAGCCTGAGCTTCTTCCAGGCTCATCAGTTTCATTGGCCCACATTGACCGCTGATTGGAAGGGTGGCGTACTTCTCCCCACACATCGAACTCGGTCCTGGAGGAGTAAAATAAGTTTAAGTCGGTTCTAAAGCAAATAGACAATACTCCCACAAAGAATCAGTGTTTTTGGACTGTCATACCTTCTTTGGATTTGATCTGAACAGAATCACTGAAGATTTGGTCTGTGTGATTCAGAATAAATTCAACCACCGACTGTTGTATCCGCACCTCCTGGAACGCCATGTCTCCATTACCCGATGATGCCTCAATGTCTTTAGATCTGAGAAAATTATTTAAAAGAAAAACAGAAAGTCATGCACTTATTTCATCATTACCTAAAAACAAACAAAGGATTTCAGGAACACCTGAGAAACTCAACTCACCTCAGTAGATTAGGAGCCCAAACCAGGGCTAGGTTCCGTGTATGCATGTTAGTGTATGTGCTTAAAGTGGCAAGATGGGCCAAGTGCTTCGTGAGGTACTCCAGAGTCCTGCAGAGATTCAACAAACACTTCCTGTCACATTTATTACATCATCATTGGTAAACCATCAGCTGTACAGTCGTCTCACTGTGAAATGATGAAGATCACCTGAAGTGAGGCATTGGCAGCTCTTTGATGACCCTCTGAATGTGTACAAGTCTCTCATGATCCCCCTGGACTGAGACCACCTCCTGCACATCAGAAGAATCCACGATCAGATCCAAGTTTGAAAACTGATTTAAATCACAATTATGAAGTGACTTCTTTAAACTTGTGGTCCCTGCAGCTGTCTAATGAAATTTAATCTGATTATCAGTAAACAGGATCAATGTATTAATAAGGTGCAGGCCTCTTCCAGGCCTCCTCCTGCCCTCCTAATCCAGTTTCCTGCTGATCAGCCATAAACATGATGGAGTCATGTGACTGAGGTTCAAACAGCTCAACACATTTGTTAGCGTGAGGTCGTAAACATGCAGCTGTTGAAGCATGTTTTGTGTCATTATGACCCAAGAACAAGGATTTAATCAAAAGAAGCTCAACAAATCTTCCACTCTTCACGTGACAAAGGGAACTTTTCTTGAAACACGCAGAGAGCTCCGTGCAGAGCACCGCTCAGAGAGCTCCGTGCTCTCTGCGGAGGTCTGCAGAGTTTGTCTATGTTTTGCTGCCTGTGGCTGAGAGTGTTTGAAGAAAAGTTCCCTTTGTCATGTGAAGAGCGGAAAATTCAGGCTCTCTCTGCAGAAAGGTCAGGTCTGAATCAAGTTTACTCACAGTGAATCTGCTGTAAAGCTCGTATGTGAGCAGCGGGTTTGGCAGCTCTCTGAAATACAGCTTACATAAAGAACCCACACAGTGGATGTCCTGGAGGTACACTTCCTTTGTGAGGTCAGGACACGCCTCAGAGCTGAATTCCTGCCTGTAACACGTATCACATGCAAAAGAATATTATTCATATTAAATAGTATAAATAACATGATCACTGTCTATTCAGCCTGTATCGATAAAATTACATTAACATCATTTTATGGATGTGATTTAATCATATTTGATTTAGTGTAGCTTCAGCTTTAATGAATAATATGATGCATGTATAGTAATTATATATTTAAACAGATACAAACTTATATATTACTCAAACATTTTATGTGATTCACAGTGTTGCATTTTGTTGAGTACCTGAGACGCTGGATATTGGAGGTGACCCCCGACAGTCTGTAGATCCCATCCACAATCCCATGTTCCTCAATAAACTCTGCACATTTCTTCAGAACCTGAGGAACTAAAGTTACACCGTGTCAGAGAAACAGATCATACATGAACAGATCACACATGAACACTGATTGAACTGAACACTAACCCTGAGGAACTAAAGTTAAACTGTGTTAGGGTTACAACACTGAATCGTCAAAGCAAAAGGAAACATTTAATGTAAAGGGTTTGTTCCACCATGTCTATTTCTATTCCTCTGGGCCGCTGATTGTAGGTGGACTTTGACAGGAAGTTAAAAATGGTTTGTTTGTTTCAGAGGAAGGTCGACACACCCAGTCCTTGTAGCTGGTATTACTTACGACATTTCCTCTAATAGAAAACGGCTCCAGTGACCTGCAGCACATCACCTTCAGTACACACAACTGTTAAAAACATTTGGACAGATTGAACGGTGGCTACAGAGCTATAACTCCTGCTGCGATTCAGGCTTTAGCTAACACGCAACTCAGATAAATATGTTTGATTATTGATTTCTGATTTCATCTTTAGTTCAATAATCGTTCACCTTTTTTATAAAACATTTCAGCTGGATCCAGTACCTTTTCACAACATCTTACATTAACTTCAACCTGTGTTTCATATTAAGTCTTAATCAGTTTTGAATTTTTGAGAAGATATATTCACGAGTGAAAGTCAACATTTAACATCAAACATTTTTAAGACTTCCAGTCATTTTAATCATTTAAATAAAGATTATTTTGTTCCATGAAGTTCTCATAATCGGTTGTTTTGTCTGTGGTTACTCTGATATTTTAATTACACTTAACTAGACTATTTTCATGTCTGTTGGTGCAAAAAAGTACAAAACATTAATTTCAGTAATCAGACTGGTTAAATCGACATTCAGTCATGACGTTAAACTTCTATTATTTCTTCTCCGTTTTTTGCACTGAGGGAATGAAAATGTGTGATAAAGTTATTTGACTCTCAGCTTCAGCTCAGAATCAACAGATGCAATTATAATTCCACAAACTTCCATCAAAGGCATAAAGTAACAGATTTTATGTAAACGTCATCTGTTGACTTTAAACAAACAAAAACTTGTTTTAAAATCCAGTTTCAGACAGTTTTTATGCCCAACACAGTTTTAATTGATCAGTCTCAATTAATAATAAGTATTTCTTTCTTTAAAAAGTTCTCTCATGAATATCAGGATATTTTCAGTGTATAATCTCTTTGCATTGCTGTCATTTGTGCATGTGGTTTAAAGAAAATGAGTTCAACATTAGATTGTTCAGCTCCTTCATGTGCATCAGGTTAACAGACGCATTTTTAAAAAATGTCATCGTTTAAACTTTGTTTCTTTGTCTTTTAGTTATTTCATGATTAATTCACTAAAAGCACAACATGTCTGCTGGCCCTCTATGATGGAGGGGTTTGACCCAAACCTCCTCCCTCACTTCCTGTCCTAAAAGCTCCGCCTCACAGAGTCCAACAGGTCGACCTCAACACACAGATTCACACGCCTGTGCAAGTATTGACACATCATGATGCTCCGAAAATAAAAACATCTCACACACGACATTTGTAAGAAAAGACGTTTGATCAGAAAATCATGTTTCAATATTTGATGACACATTTTGTTTCTATTCGGTTTACTGTCATCTGAAGGCAGTAGCACCGCCCGGTCTTTAGTCAGACACAGAGTGGTCACTGTTGGAAATGTAAGAAAAAAAACTATGAGCCACACCCAGAGTCACAGATGTAAAACAGCCAATGGGTGAATGAATGACCTGACTACATGTGAAACATATGTATACCTACAGTTCATACATGTGATAAAAATACTGTTTTATGTCTTCATTTCACCACATGATGAGACTTTTAAAGGTCATGAGTTGAAATAATCTGAAGTTATTAATAAATCTCAACTTTCAGTGTGAACATTGTCCTGTTGAAATAAAGTTTGATTACAGCTGCTCATAAAAGACTTTAAAAATCAAAGTTTTACCATCTTGTCCTGAATTCTGCAGATGTTCTATCAGGTCACAGCCGAACGCATTCTCACTTCCTTTCTTTTTGGACTTGAGCTTCGTTCCTTTATTCTTCATGTGGCTCCAGTTAATAATCCAGATGATTCAAACAAACAGATGATTGTAAACACAGCGATCGATCCATAAGACTCTCACAAAGGTTGAGTTTGTAGGTCAGAAAAGCAGCCGCACAGAAATCCAACAATCAGCTCCCAGGAGTCTGCATCCGTTCACATTCTGACTAACCACAGCGTGGAGGCTGAGAGCAGAAGTGACGTCACATTTTCAACTTTAAGTCCTTTAAATCATCTTCGTTTCACAGATCAGACACAGAGTGATCATTGCTCAGTCGGGACGTGGCAGACGGCTGCTTTATCTCTGCAGGATTTGAAGAAACAGCGTTTGAATCAGTTGGTTTCCTGTTATTTTTCCACCCCCAGCCAGTTGTTTTATCTCCTCCTCTTTTCCTTCATTCCTCCCTGTTTTCACTGCTTCTCTGTGTGAGGAGGTTCACATGTATGAAGGCAGAACATGTTTTCACTGCTTCTCTGTGTGAGGAGGTTCACATGTATGAAGGCAGAAAAGAGTTTTACTCTTTAAATCTTCAGTTTAAGTTGAAGTCGTGCCAGTGGTTCAGACTGAGTGAAGGGGGGAGGTGAAGAGAGGAGAACAGCTGACTTCTGTTTCTCTCTCGCTTTACGAATTACTGACCTCTTTTATCCACTTTTTTTCCCCCTGAGCTAACGGGAAAGCTGCTCTCCGCCTTCCTGAATGCTCCCAATGTATACAACTTCCTGTGCAGAGAGCCGGGCTGGAAAACAAAAACAGAGGCTTGTGAAGGAAGAGGGAAATGGGAGGCGCCTGAAACCAGGGCCTGAAGGGCACAGATGGGAAATGGGGGGCGGCTGAGGGGGACTGGGGGACAACACACATGGTTTTTGTTAGTTTTTAGTTTCATGTTTGTCCTTTTTAAACTGAAGATTGATGTTAAGGACACAATCGATCAATGGGTGCTTTAAATGTAAAAGCAGTTTTCATCCAGTAATCAAAGTATCTTTGCTTTATAAATGTAATCTGATTACATCCCAGCATGAAAAGGATCATGAGAAACTCTGGCTGTAGTGGTGAGATGTTCCTCTCCTGTTTTAACAGTTTCACATGAAAATTAAAGATCCTAAAATCAAAATTCACAAACAGATTTTTGAATGTTTCCGCTTTATCTAAGGAGATATCTGAACAATGAATAAACAACATTGACTGAGACAGGTTGAATTCAAACTGAAGCAAACATGAAGCTTTAAAGTCTGTGGATCCACAGAAACAGATTCTGACTCACAAACAGGTCAAAACCAACTTCACAACTACGGGACACAACCTGAAGCCTTCGCTGAAGCTTGTCAGCTTCAGCTGAAGTTTGGATGATGATGACGATTCAGAGACAAAACTCGTACTGCATCAGGCTGACTATTTACTGTCCAACATGCACGTTCCCACTTTATAGAAATATTCAGCACTGAATCCTTGTTACCATATTATTCCTGGTCAAGATCATGGGAGAGCATATCCCATCATGCAACTGATCACTCACACACACACAAAAAAAAAAAACACACACACCTACATTACAAACAGGGGACTGTCAGTTTACACCGATCATGTGAGGACCTCTTTCTGTCACTTTGAAAAAACAAAAAAGTAAATGTACTTCTTTTACTTAAATATATTACTTCAAATGTGGTTTTTAAAATGTTTTTAAAGACAATGCAAAGTGAGGACTTTGACTTGTACCTATCACACTGATTATTAACCCCCAAATTCCACCAGGCACGGATGCGCCATGTTGCATGTGTGCCGCAGTCGCCTCCGCTTGGCTCTGTGGGGAATATGCGACTGTTTTATATTTGACAGATGCCGCGAGGAGCCCGCATCGATTTGCAAAGAGCACCTCAAGTTGACAGGAAGCCAGACACAGAAACAGCATAGAGAATCCGTCAATTTTCAAAATAAAATACCCCGTGCAAGCTGCCGGAAAAACAGACAAAGGAGAAACAAGTGAACTACATAGCATATTTACACATGTAGAAGCATATATAGAGGCACATAAACCAGGAAAATGACCAAAGCAAGTAAACAAAGTCTGGAGGGCTGAAACGCTCCCGGTGGGGTTTGAAATCGCGTGCAGGACGGACTAAAGCTGCATTGGAGCTGTGACATGATAACGTAAATGTATATTTTGGAGGTTGCATTTGAAGGATGCCTTCCTTTCTGTTGCAGATGAAAACATGAAACCTTCTCACTGCACAAATGTTTACACACAGGATCAACAAAGTCCACATCTTCAGCAGCACTCGCATTCTGTGAACTTCTGAATGGACTGGTTTGTGGATCTCAGTGTTCTGATGGGCTGATATTTTTGTCCTTTGTGAATGTCACATGTGAGCTCTATGAGCAGGCCTGGTCTCCACAAGACAAAGCTTTCTTTCTGCACCACAGGAAGAGGAAGTGACATCATGTTGTCCACACAAAGCCTCAGACATCCCACTCTGACTGACTGCGAGAAAAAAAAAGTATCTGAATAAAAACGGGTCCTTTTTGTTGTTTCTTCAGACCTCAGAGTGATGCATGATGTCCCATAGATTGTCTAAATGTCACAGAGTGGAAATGATGATTACACTGAAGAGAGTCCCCAAATATAAAATGTGGTTCAAACAGAGACGTAATTAAATGTCTTCTCTTTGTTTCAGGGATGGTTCTTCACAAACTCCATGTGGTTCTTTAAAGGTTTATCTTCATCAGACGTTATCAGACGGTCAGCATTAGCATGAGTTATGGCTGCAACTCATGATTACTTTCATTGATTCATCTCCAGATTTTCTCAATCATATATTTCTAATTACTTATTTTTTATTAGTTTATTGTTTTTTCAAGTAAAGGTGTGCATTCATGGATTTGTCTGCAATTATTTGGGTAGCTACAGGAAGTGAGTTGTTTCTATTAAGTTATTTAAAAAACATTTTGATACATAAACCTTGTTATTATAAAGCTAACATGTTTTCCACAGAAGGTAGAAGTCTGTTTGACAGTGTTTGGTTTGGTTTTAGGGGATGATGTTCATCTTATAGTAACTGGTTTTATGTTAATTAGAATTCTGTGAAGCACACACTGTTAATACAATCTCTGTAACTTAATGATGACCATAGCTATGTTCCTGTTCCTCTTCATATGATGATGATTATGATTATGATTATTATTATTATTATTATTATTATTAATAATACATTTTATTCATAAGCACTTTTCTGAGTACTCAAAGACACTTTACATAAAAAACATCAAAGCATCAAAACAACACTAAAACTGTACACTAAAAACACATTAGACTAAGCTAAACTTTCTAAATTTTCAAGAACCATTTTTTCTGGAAAAAAATACTATAGAAACAGTTCAAAGGTTCTTTATTGAACCAGTTTGATCGACGATGAACTTAAGTTTTTTGGAGCAACCTTTATCGTGTCTCAAGAACCATTTTTGGGGGTGTTGTTTAGCTCAGTTGGTAGAGCATGTACATGGGACAGCTGTGGCTTGGAGGTAGAACGCCTTTGGAAGACTAGAAAGGCGCTATATAAGTACAGTCCATTTATCATTTACAAAGGCCCAGGATTCGAATCCGACCTGCGGCTCTTTCCCGCATGTCATTCCCCATCTCTCTCTCTCTCTACATTCCTGTCACTCTTCAGCTGTCTCTGTCAAATAAAGCTCAAAAAGGCCAAAAGAAAAAAAAAAAAAGGACCATTTTTGATGGTTCTTGAGACACATTTGGAAGTTCAGTTGCAGGAATGGGTCTTGTATGACGTCACTCCAAACTTCCAGTAAGCAGCTTTATTTTTCAGAGTTTAAAAAGTTTCTCACTGAGAATCAGAACGATGATGTGATGGAAATGCGATAGAATTAAAACATTTTACATACCTGTACTGCCTTCGTCTCACCTTCTTCTTCTTCCCTGTTATGATAGACACTTTGTGACATCATCATAATGTTATCCTGACTTATTAATGGCTTTCTGTGAATTAAACCATCATTCAGTAATTATTGAGCCTGCAGTGTGCTCTGAAGGGCCCCTTGTGGTCACATTCATGCACTGCAGGAAGCATGATCAAGAACCGAGAGTTCACTTGGACATGTACCAGCAGCTGATGACATCATCAATAAATCATTGAAATAAAAATATATATTTTATTGATTAGTGTCACCAAAACTAAAAGATAAACCGGAGATTAAATTAAACTGTACTAAAAACAGAGCTGGTCCTGGATCCGTAGACACAAACACATGAAATCAGGAGATGATTGATAATAAAAAATACTATTTATTAAAACACGTGTTTTACAGAGAAAATGATCAACATTGAAGATAAATTCTGTCACTTTGCTTTGAGATTCATATAAAATTTTAAAAAATGAACATCAGCCGAATATTTGATATTTTTCAGTTTAACATTTTGTAAACATTTTTAACCCACAGGAGAAAATAAAAACTGAAATATGAATCTTTTAAAACAAAAGAATTATGAAAAGAATGTCAACAGTGTGACATCATGTGCTCATTATGGATATTTAACGAGGAGCGCTTGTTTTTAAGTAACATCAGGAATATATTCAGATAAATAAAGTTGAAGCAACTTCACTCAAAATAAAAAATAAATATGAAATGTTTCTAGGCAGCATGCAACAATCAAAGCCAACAGGTTTTAAATTAAATTGATTGGTCTACAATTATTATTTAATGTTAAAGTCATAAATACGACTCTATTAGCCCCCTTTAGAAAAATATTTTTTAAAAAACAAAACATGGTGTATAAATCAAATCTTATCATTATGGCTCAAAAAAATACTTTGAAACATTCATCCAGAAAAAACAACAAATCAAAGTTATTAAGTTCAGAAATTAAGGCCGACTGTTTTTTAATGGAACAGTAATAATAATAATAGTTGTTGTTGTTGTTGTTGTTGTTGTTGTTGTTGTTATTATTATTATTATTATTATTATTATTATTATAAGAAGAAGAAGAAGAAGAATTTAGAGCTTCACAGCGCTGACTAAGAAGAAGAATTCAGTCAAACCTCGTCTTTTCATACATCTGACAGGAAATGAACAAGACTAATTAAAAATATTAACGAGGCAGCGTTTAATTTTCAGACCAATCAGAGTCACAAATGAGATTCAGACTGTCTGTACGGTTATTGATAAGTTATTGATCTGATTTGTGATATTTGCTTCTTGTCTTTTTAAAAACCATCTGCAGATAAGTAAACATCTTCAAAACATATTTCCATGATTTCCATTGATATTGATCAGCTCCTCTGCACTGATTATTATTGCTAAGTTTTATATTATATATCTTATTAAGATTAATAACATTTAATTATTTATACGTGCTGTAATTAGTGTGATAAAAACTGATACTGCTCTACTGCTGTTTGTTTGACTTCCAATCAAAGCAATAAATGAATGCACATCATTAACATGTCAAACTCCTCTTTGTTTGTGTGAATGTATTTAGACCAGAGCAAACAAGCTTCAGGTGTGCAGACCTCACAGGTACAATCATTGGTTTTGTTCTCTGTATTCAGGTAACCTTACCTGTGTCTCTGCGCTTTAAAAAGTAACAGAGTGAAGTACAAAACACATCTGTGTTCACACCTGCAAGTTGCAGTAAATAAAGAGACCTGTGCATAACTCAAGTCTGATGTGATGTTCTAAAATTCAGGAATATTTAGATGAACTTGTTCATTTGAGGCTGGTAAAAACATGAAGGCTACATGATGTGCAACAATAAAGTGACCACCTGATTTGATTAAAACATGTAAACTACATGAAAATACATGTTAATTAGAGTTTTTGGTGGCAGCAGGACTTCTTTGAGTTCAACTCTGTGGCTTACCGATATCCACGGTCACATTGACATAAAGAGGCTGCCGCTCCACTGACAACATCTTATAGGAGCAGCTGTTAAGTCCATCTTTTCTCCAAACCTGTGGTGTACGACCCAACAGCTTCATCCTGGAGGAAAAAAAAAAAATGGTAAGATTTATCTCCATTTAACTGATCTATAATACAATTTATCTCCATTTAACTGACCTGTAATACGATTTATCTCCATTTAACTGACCTATAATACAATTTATCTCCATTTAACTGACCTGTAATATGATTTATTTCCATTTAACTGACATGTAGTATGATTTATCTCCATTTAACTGACCTATGACATGTTTTGTCTCCATTTAACCGACCTACAATACGATTTGTCTCCATTTAACTCACCTGTAATACGATTTATCTCCATTTAACTCACCTGTAATACGATTTATCTCCATTTAATTGATCTATGACATGACTTATCTCATTTACTGACCGGTCTTTGTTGATTTCGTTGCCACTGTCTCGTTTATGAAACACCATGGTATAACGAGCAACATCAGCAGGCGGTCGAACAATCTTCATTTTCTGCAGCTCCACCCTGCAAGGCAGCAGAGTCAAATGATCAGTGAATGAATGAACATGATGAGGAATGATCTTTGGTGTTTTCACCTGTCCCACCTGATGCGAAGGTCGTCGTCTTCTCCACCCCAGCCCCAGTAGGTGTTTGAGAAGCCATTAACTTGAAGAAACTGTTTCTTGGTCATCGCTGTGACTCCTCCAAAGTAACCTTTGTATCGGAGCCTGAGAGCAGCAGAACATGAAAATTCAAGATATACACACACACACACACACACACACACACACACACATATATATATATATATATAAATAAATAAATAAATAAATAAATAAATAAATAAATATCGGGCTGCATCCACTAATGCAGTGTTTCTCAATCCTGATCCTCGGGGACCACTGCCCTGCATGTTTTAGATGTTTCCTCCTCCGCCACACCTGATTCAAATGAGTGGCTCATTATCAGGCCACTGCAGAGCTTGATGACGAGCTGATCGGACCAGGATTGAGAAACACTGCACTAGTGGAATTAGGAAACTTCAGCCCACTCTCCAGCACAGTAGGTGGCAGTAATGCTCCTTAAATGCTCGTTGCCATCCGGCATTAAATAAAAGACGAAGAATCAGGCTGCATGGTACCTGCTGGTGCCACTTTTGAGTCAAAAACGCTCCGCCCACACCTGCTTTGTAAACATGATGGAGGCAGATGAGAAGCAATACCTGATGCAAGTGTTAGCAGCCAGCCTGGCCAAGCCTCACTCGACCTCGACGATATTCTATATTCAACAGAATATTAATACAGCTGCTCATCCAGGATTTCACTCCTCGCTCACAGACTTACTTGTATCCTGTGACATTGCGGCCCACCACCAAGTGTTTGGGCTGCTTGTCACACATGTAGAAATTGTGATCATTTTCAGGAACCAGGTCGACGTCATGGAAGATGAAACAGTCCCAGGGGTGATCTTTCAGAGCCTCCAAATAACCAACATTCAGTAACTTGGCACGGTTAAAAGTTGCATCACCAGCCTTCAAAAACAAAAAGAAAAAAATATATTTTCATGGGTTGTGTTTAAGATAACATGAGATAATACACAATAAGACATGAGACAATGTGACACTATACTTCATAATATGACAAAATACAATAAGACATGACACGATAAGACACGATGAGATATAACGTAAAATAAAATACCATATGTTGTAAAATACCATACAAGTTACGATATAAGAAAATAAGATATGATAACACAAGACATAAGACAAGATAAAATATGAGATACGATCTTAAAATAGGATACTAAGATACGGTAAGAATTGATAAGGCATGATAACATCTGATACAATAAGATATAAGATATGATAAGACGTGACGAGATACAATATAAAATACGACACGACATAAGATAGGATACAATTAGATTTTACTATTTAACTTTATTTAAGTTTGCTCTGCGTGAAATGTTGTTTGAATTAAACAACAGTGAAATCTGCAGTCACAACATTATATTTAGTTATATCAGAAATTTTAACAGAACAAACAGTAAAATGAACATTTACTGAAATAATAAAGCGTTGAACTAAAGACAAAAATATGAAGTATGATAAACATGATGTCCAGTGTCAGTCCAGTAGCTTCTTGTTGTTTGGTTGGTGGTTTGCTGTGAAATCTTACCTGTTGGATGACATAGATGGCGTAATGTATCTGCTGCCTCTGCAGGAAAGGGTGCAGGTGGTGCAGCAGGTAGAGGAGGTGTCTCTCTCTGCTGCGATGAGGGATGAGGATGGCGACACTCTGCCTCGCCGTGCAGTCAGTGGGCTCATACTCGCCTTCAGTCACTTGTCTGTTTTCTCTCTCCACATCCTTCAGTTTCAGAGAGGACTCAAAGGACAGTGGCACAGCTCCACCTGAATGACATCGTTACAACAAAAGCAACTCAACCATGTCAGGTCAAACTATAATATGTAGCAACAACACATGTAACACGTGTAATCAGAGGAAATAATTAGAACATTTGTACGAATGAAAACACAAAGATTCAATGAAGAGTCAAAGATCAGACTGAAATCAGTGTTTAATAACCGTTCATGTTGTTTCTGATCTCTTAATGTTAAACACAAACAGCACAATGAGTCACCTGTAGACAGGTGAGCTCACAGAGTAACGAGTGCTGCTTCGTTAACTTCACCAGGTTGTCAAACAAACAGAAACACAATCATCCCTCTTTAACAGATTTCAGGACTATGTTTCTTGATCACACGATGTTTGAGAGCCCTCGTTAATCAGCCAACACTCACGGAGTAACGGAGACTCCTCCGGACATTCAGCTCTGGGTGGTGGAGTTTTTAAGCGATCCATTGACACCGTCCAAGAGTTGAGTTTGTTCCTCAAAACATCTCCTTTGGAGGTTTGTGTCATGGTCGAGGAAACCTGCACTGACTTCACCGTTTCACCTGAAAAGGCTGCGATCCAGACGAGCACCGAGAGCGAGACGAGGAGCAGGATCAAATACTTCCCCCTCCGCAGAAGCTTGCACACGGGCGAACAGAAGCCCATGGCTGGGTGACGTGAACCGGAGACGGTGTTAGTCAAACACAACTTCCTCCATACAGAGTCAGTGACAAGTCATCCCATGGTGGAGAAACATGCTGCATTCAGTCACTCCATCGCTGAACGCTCAAACAGTTTCAGCAGGTGAGTCCTTCCACACCTGAGACAGAAAACCAACAGGTGAGCTCACTTCTGGTTTTAACCAGAGCTGAACAAAAAGAACAATGAGACGTTATCTTCGAACAAACACACTGTTCAGGTCAGCAACCTGTATTCTGTCTCACAAAGAGCCACCACACCCAGTAACCCAACACCTGGTTTCACCTGTACCTCCACCTCACCTGTCCTGTCCCTGTCCCTCCGCCTCACCTGTCCTGTTCATTGCTTAGATTTCAATAAACACTTTATTTTAAATGAAGTGTTGAATGTTTGTTTTCACACGCTAAGCTAACGATGCTAGCTCCAAACAGCACCATGTTCATGTGAACAGCTGATTTTACTGCGTCTGTAACGCGCCTGTCGGCTCCTTCTTCTCTCATTAATCAGCTTTAATCATTAAAACATCTAATTTGTTTCGAGAAGCGGCTCGAGCCGTTTACACACCTGACGGCTAGCCGTTAGCTGCTAGCCGTTAACCGTTAGCTGCCGTTAACCGTTAGCTGCTAGCCGTTAACTGTTAGCTGCCGTTAGCTGCAGAGTTTCTGTAAACTGGTTTAAAAGTTAAAATTTGACAGGAACAGTTGAACAGAGTGAAGCACGAGCACAGGCAGACGTCCTCCTCATTAAATGAATCACTGTCTTTGATGATAATTAATATCAGTCAGCTGTTTGTCTTCTTACCTTGTTAGCCACAAGCTAACCACGGAAAACAATACGTCAAGTCCACGTAAACAAACACACTCCTGTCGGATGTACTTCAGAATAAAAGCTTCAGCAGTGGCCGAGTAGAGAATATAAGAGGAAGCTGTCTTTGTTTTTTTTTCCATCTGGTGTGTGTCAGTCTGTCACGTGTTCAGCAGGTACCTGAAGATGTCAGCTCACCTGTTTGCTTCGTCTCCTGAATGTGTGACCTTCACACACAGAGTCTTATTTTGAAGGCAGCACCAATAAACAGGAAGTCGTTCCTCTCTTTGGTGATGACGCTCAAAGCATGGCGCATGTTTTGCCTGTGTGCTTCCGCTCTGTGGTTTTCAAAGTAAACGTCATCGCTCCTGATGACTCAAACGTTATTTTTTATTTTAAATATAAATAATATAAAATACAAATAAACACAGTGTTCCTGTAGGTCTCCAGACTCTGAGGCGTGCAGGAAAGATTGTGGCTGATCCACAAACTCTGTGACTCACTCCCCTCTGGCAGGGGGCTGCGGTCCATCAGAACCAGAACCTCGCGCCACAAGAACCGTTTCTGTCCGTCTGCTGCCAGCCTTATCAACAAGGCCCTCCACCCAGCCTCTTCATGTCACACTGACAATGATGTGTTACATCAACACTCAGCCTTACTCAGCATCTGTTGGACTTTTGTTTTGTTAAATACCTGCATATTTAAAATATTGCATTACTTGGTACTTACAGTTCCTGCACAGCTGTACTGCTCTTTTCATTTTAAAACATACTGTGTATATATATTCATATTGTTTATACTTTTAATACTTGATTTTCTTTATGTTTCGTAGTCCATACAAAGTCCTTGTATGTGAAAAATTGTATTTAGCAATAAACCATTTTCTGATTCTGATTCTGACACTAAAGGGGGTCAGTGTAGTTCAGATCCTCTCTGTATTTCATTCTGAAAAACTTAACGTCATCCTTGTATTTCTTAAGGTGGCGCTATGGAGCTGTAAATTCAGTTTGTAAAAATCTCAAATCTTTTTTTTTTAATTCAGTGTTTTTATTAGTGAAATTAACAAAATTAACTTTTACTGTGAAAATAATATATAATAATAATCCTCCTCCTCCTCTTCTTCCTTCATGTCCTCCTCTTCTTCTTCCTCCTCCTCCATACATTGAGGAGCTGTCAGCGTGGATGTTTTCTGTTGAGACTGACGTTAACATGTGAATCTTCACATGTGGATATGAACATGTGAACTCTCTGTGTTTGCACATGTCACAGGCTCGTGAAGATCTTCAGAGGAAAGTTTCCACAGACATTCATCAACGTTCAGACAACGTGTTGGCAACATTTATAAACAGTTTGTTATGAAGAAAGTTCAGGTCTTCATATTATATATCTGAGCTGCTGATGGATCACAGGTCAACAATAGATCAACAATAAACTGGACTGATGACCTCTTCAGATATTAGTTTCTTTACTTGAAATAAACTGTTGAGAATTTGACATCTTCAGTCTATATATATATATATATATATATATATATATATATATATAGAGAGAGAGAGAGAGAGAGAGAGAGAGAGAGATAATGAATTCTTAATTAATGAGCCTCTGATCACATGTCAGTGTCACATTACAAGTTCACTTTAATCACATTCGTCTAAATAAGAAACAACAGATGCCAGTTTGAAGATCTGATGATTTTTTAATTGTACAAAATCTTGAGCAGTGATCATCAGAGTTACAATGAAACACCGACAGACGATTCAACAAAATAAACTTTTTATCACATGTTAAGAAGTAAAAGATTTTCAGAATACAACCAATCACATCATGACATCATACGACAACATCATGGGATCACATGAGCGAACTCCTCCTGGACTCCTCAAAGCTCAGAGACAGAGTAACGGTCCCGCTGCCGAAGCTCACTCGTGGTTTTGCTGACGCTGGGTCATCGTTGGTCTTCAGGCTGATGGATGATGACGGAGTTGAGGCCGAAGATCCTCCGATGCTGCTGGACTTCTTTCTGGCGGCTGTGCTGTGTTTCAGTGTCGCTTTGGCAGCCACTTTGAAAGCGTGGGCCGCAGTGCTGCATCGGACTTCTTCTATGGTGTTCCTGGAGGGTTTGAAAAGGATGATGTAGACCTTGTTGAAGAAGATGCATGCCAGCATCCCAAAGCTGGATGCTAGGATCGCAATGACCTCCACCGCTGAAACAAACTTGCCATAAGTGCTAAAGTAGGCAGGGATGAAGGAGATCCAAACAATGAAAAAGATGAGCATGCTGAACGTGATGAACTTGGCCTCCGTGAAATTTTCCGGAAGTTTCCGTGATTTAAAAGCAAAGAAGAAACAAATAGCTGCCAGGAGGCACGTGTAGCCAATCAAAAACCCAAGAGCCATCACAGAGCCTTCATTACAGGTGATGAAGATGATCTCATCAATGTCGTGGTTCCTGTAGCTGGAGGGGGGGGCGTTGTAAAGCCACACCACACAGATCATGACCTGAACAAATGTGCACAGAAACACCAGCAGAAATTGCAGGTTCAACCCCCACCATTTACGATGGAGACTCGTGGGGATCTTGGCCTCAAACACCAGAAGCACTCTGTTGGTCTTGACGAGGATGCAAGAGATGCAGAGGACAAAACTGATCCCGAAGGCTGGTTGGCGTAAGCGGCATGTCCAGTCTTGCGGCTCTCCGATGAAGACAAGCGAGCTGGAGAAGCAACAGATGAGCGAGAAGAGGAGGACATAGGACAGCTCTCGGTTTGTGGCCTTGACTATCGGGGTGTTTCTAAATCTGACAAAGACTCCCATTACGAAGGCCGTCAGGACCACACCAAATACTGCACATATGGCCAAGGCAATCCCAAATGGCTCTGTCCATGACAGAAACTCAATTTCCTTCAGGAAGCAGAACGTATGGTTCCCGTTTGACCAAGAGTTGTTTGGACACTTGGCACAAACGCTGGCATCTGTAAAATAAAGAATCACCTGTTAGGAGGTCATCCACGTGTAACATCACAGACTGTGGATGTTTGGTATCTCAGTACCTTTGTGGTTACTGAACTCTCCATCTGAACACTCGGTGCACTCGAAGCAGCACGTGGGCATGCTGTCGATGATGCCTTTTCTGGTTCCAGGTTCACAATCCTCACTGCAGTTAGAGAACGGCACCTACAGGACGGAGACACCGAAGTGGACAAAGATGTGTTTTATACCCTCAGATCTGTGACATCATTATTTTTATTTTATTATTAGCAACAAGCTAACAATCATAGCAACACTTAGCCGCTAAACAGCCTCATATTTTTCTCAGGAGCTGGTGGAGACCAAAACAGAACTAAAAGGAGCTAAAAGGTGAGTGAATATTAAACTTTGATGAATGAATATTAATGATAATTCATGTCTGCTGTATGTTAACTTCAGAAACTATTTGCTAACATGTTTGTCTGTGATGTTTGAGCTAGTTCAGCTAAATAAATCAAAAAAATAATGAAGTGATCATCTTCATTATTACATTTGAAAAACATCTGTGTCCCTACGTTGATTTCTGTCAGGAGAACTCAGACTGACATAAAACTGACCTCAGAACTGAACCCATTCCACAGGATCTTGGTGTTGTCGATCAGCAGTTTGGCGCCTCTCTTGGCATGCATGCTGTGGAAGCCGATCTCCTCAAACACCACAGACCCGTCCTCAGCAGACCTGTGCCAGTTTATGATGGTGTAGTTTGCTGACAGGTCTGCATTCTCATCAAAGTGCATCTTTTCTCCCATACTGTTGGTGTAGTTCAGGTGTCTGAGCTGCTTCAGGACCTTTGGAGTAGAACATATTTGGACATCTCATCAGTAAACCATCAGATATTCTTCTGCTTTGGTAAAGATTCAACGTCTCACCTGCCAGGCTTCCATTTTCTTTATATCTGCACAGGAGTTGTTGGCAAAAAGTCCATGTCCAGGTGTGCAGGTGAGGATGTCCTGCAGGGCGTGTGCAATGGAATACACTGCGACGTAGACATTGTATGAGATCCGTAGATGAGTGTGGTCCATGTACGGGGTTTCAACGCTTGTGATGTCTTCCTCACCAGTACACAAAGGCCTGAAACTTGTGCTGCCATTCTCACTTTCCTGCCACCTCGGGCTGTCCTCCAAGTAACAGTTGAAGGTTTCTTCCCAAAACTCCCGGATGAATTCGTTGTGACTGTCTCTCATTGGTTGGACTTGTTGTAAGAACTCTCTAAATCCAGGTATACGGCCCGCCTTCAGGGCAAAGCCGATTGTTCCTGCCACAACATCCAGGTACTCTGGTTTAGCAATGAGAGAGGAGGTTGCCCACGCCTCACTGGCTAACCAGATCCGATCTGTGATGTTTCTCTGGACCATCTCTTTGATTAAAGGCTCAATGTCCGGCCCACTCGCAAATACAACAATGACTTTAGCGGTGGAGTTCTCAATCCTGTCAGCCAGAGCTTGGATTTCATAATCCTCAAAGTACTGAGAGATGAGTTCATTCAGGTGGATGCAGATGTCTCGCTCTTCCATCTCCTTCTCAAATTTCTCGATCCCTGGACGTCCATAGTCGTCATCCGAGGCCACAGCGATGACCCAGTTCCACTGGAAGTACTCGATAATGTCTGCCATGGCCGTGGCCTGGTACTCATCAGTGGGAATGGTCCTCATGAAGGACTTGTACTGGTTCTTGTTGCTCAGTAAGCGACTAGAGGAGGCATAGCTGATCTATAACAGTTCAGACGAGAATATAAACACATAAATATCAAACATTTATTTCATTGGATGTGAAATTAGTACGCACCACTAAGTGTAGGATGAGTCATCAACCTCTTTTTTATAGTTTATCAGGAAAGACAAATTGTAAAATACCATGGAGAATACCTGAAAATACTGAAAACATGGCTTTTTGTCAGTGTTGGACCAGATACTGGTGGACAGATGGGACAAACACACATACATTTGGATTTCATGTAAAGTCAAAATAAATTAAAGCTGCTGTAGGGGCGCTATAGACCCATTTAGCTCCGCCCACACACGATACCCTTCACATATGTACGAGGTCGTCAGGGTGGATGTGTGTGCCAAGTTTCATGACCGTGCGATGATGAAAAGGTGTTCAAACCGCAAACGCCATCACACGACTTTCACCGCCTGGCCACGCCCACGCCGTATGAGGTGGCGTCATTGTTTTCACCAGGAAGCAACACCAAGTCTTGAAGCCCTACATGAGCCAATTTGATGACACTGCAGCGATCCAGATAGGCGTGACATCTTGACATGTGAAGCGTGACATTTTCAACCACCAGCAGGTGCCGCTATAGGTGAGTATGAGTATGAGCACATGTACGCATTCAGGCCTTGTCCAGCGTCCATCCTATGATGTTTGGTCAGGATAGGACAATGTATCCACAAGTTATAAGCGACTTTGTGTTTTGTGGCGAGTAGTGGTAATCATCCAAGTTTGAGGCATCGCCACCGCCACGCCGTTCAGACTCCAGGAAAAGTTTTTGATAACTTTTAATCCCCCATGGCTGAAGAGTAACCTGGGCAAGTTTGAAGGCGTTAGCATTTAATCTGTAGGACGAGTTCAATCATATGCGAGGTGTGGAAATGGGCAAAAATGGCACCAAAACGCAACTTCCACCCAAAATGGCTGACTTCCTGTGCATCTGGCACCATGGTGTCTATAAGCATTTTTGTGCCTCTGGGTATGACACACACGTGTACCAAATTTTGTCGTCCTACGCCAAAGTCACCCCATTTATTTGGAGTTTTTGAAAATTTGTAGGGGGCGCTATAGAGCCATTTTGCGACGCCAATGCACGCGGCCGACGCGCCAGCAAAAATCCGTGACTTTTCGTGAACATTACGGGCACATAATTTGTCCCAGAAGACGGAAAAGAAGTAAAATAAAAATAATAATAATAGTGCGGAAAAATTCCTTCAGTTCCAATAGATCCTCGCACCGCTGTCGGTGCTCGGGCCCTAATTAGTGTTCTCAGTTTGTCAGACTAAAGAAGAAAGTGTTATTAACCACCCAGACAAATTTGAATGATCAAGAATAACGACAAGTTTATGAAATTAGGTGTCAAAATCAGGTAAAAATGAGCAGTATTCTCAGCTCCAGGACTACCACTAGACCGTGTCCACTAAATGCGCCGAAGCCACGCCCACTTGGCGGAGGGGAGCACAATATGCAAATTTTATGTTAATGATCACCGCGTGGCGTCACGCGGCCTCGTTTTAGGACTGCCCACCAAATCCTGGACTGAAAACTGGTGAAAAACTGTTTGAACCTCTAACTCCACATTTCAGTAATACATTGTTTAAAGTCTTTTCACATGTTTTCAGCAACTATTTTCCAACATATTTATTGTGCTTTGAAAGAAAACATGGAATTGCCTTTACACAAACTTTAAGGCGTTGACAGGTGATGCTGATGTTACTCACCTGAGGAATATAAAACAGACCCAAGAGGTTTGCGACTGCTGTGGACACTGCAGATCCAGCTGCTCCGACCACTGCAATGGTTGCTGGGATGTGATCAGTGCAGTTACAAAATTCATCTAAATTCAGGGAGTCGATCTTATTCTGAGCCACAAAACTCAGCGTGGCCTCCAGAGCCTTGGACACGGTGTTACAGGTGTCAAAGATCCTGTAACCCAGCGTCATGTTTGGCAGCAGCGTGCTGCTGTTGTTTATCTCTTCAATTGCAAAAATCATCGCCTGCAGCCAACGGAAACCACGGAAATTAAACCTGCAGAAGGAAACAAGGATTAAGACGAGTTAAAATCTTTGATGGATTCGTGTTTGACTGATTTAAACTTTACCTGACACACTGAGTGGATTCAGGCCGCGCTGCGAGGTCCTGGTCTTTGGACGCAACACCAAAGTGGATTGGGAAAAGACCTCCGAGCAAAATGTCCCCAGTCATCTGAGCTCTTTGATGAGGTCCATAAGATGAAATCACATAACTGGACCCAAACAGTACCAGATAATACAGAACCAGCCTCATCTTTCTGTTCTTTTGTTTTCTATGACTCCTCAGAGTTTATTATCCACCGATCAGTTTCACTGTGAACATATTGACTGCAGAAAAACAGAAAATATGTTTTTAATTAACAGTAAACAAACAGGAAATACATTTTTTTTAAACAGAGTTTTTAAAGTGTTCTCTTTTAATGTTGCTGAATTTAAACATCACACTTAATAATCTTTTAATCATGCTGCTTTGAAATCCGCCTGAACTGAAGCAGACGTTTAACATGAGCTGAGAGTGAAGTCACAGTCTAACGAGCGTCCTTCCTGCAAATACTCAGCGTCATGCCATGTCCACTGAACCCAGGAAACTTCGATAATCCTGCTGGAAAAATGCTGCAGCAGACACGCCATAATGAAGCTAAAACACCACAAAGAGACTGCCGCCAACATACAGTCAAGCTTTACACAAATCAAATGAAATGTTCACCTCCATCAAACCATGATCATCATTAGTGTTTGATGACAGAAAAAAATTTAACTTATTTAATAAATACAGAAAAACAAACTCAAAGTATTTCAGATTAATTTTATCAAACTTCTTAATTTTCTAATTTTTTAACTCTGAATTAAAAACCAGAAACTCACCATCTGAAGTCTGGATTCAAAGAGTCGTGAACAGCTTCAGGTCTTTTCCTAAAATATCCAAAGAGCTGAATGAATTCATTGCAGGATGGAGGATGGAGGTAAAGAGGCGAAGTTGTTTCTGCAGGTCAATCATTAACAGAGTGGGGGGCGTCCATTTCCTTCAGCTAATGAAGTCCACTCACAGCTCAGTCCTCCTGAAGACTAAACAACGAGTTTAAGATTATTTTAACCAGAATGTATCTCGATGAACACATGAACACTACATAAATGCAACACGAACATGACAGGAGACACTCAAGGACAGAACATGAGGGAAAGATTAAGATTATTTTATGTTTTATAAGTGAATTCATTTGTCAAACATCTTCTGAAGGTAAAGTTGAAACATGTTCATCAGTTCAGATGAAAATCACTTTTCAGTTTAAATAAATTAACTTTTCAGTTTGAGACAAATAAGCTGTGATGACGGCCTGGAATCAATGGATTGCATCTTGATGTTCCTCAAACATTCGTCTCTTCATGCCCTAATGAACTTTTCAGTTTGTTGCTGAGCAGACGTCTGCAGACAAAAACATCCAGTTTACAACATGTTGACTTATCCACCATGCCACTGTGTGCACAAGGCATCATGGGTGCTCCTAAAAGGTGAACTTGTCTTCATCTCTGTCAGATTAATTAAGTTAATTTAAATAGAGGAACTGGTTTGGATCATGCAGTCTTCAGAACCAGAATCAAATGAAAACTCTGCCCCCATGTGGACAATATGTGAAACACATCATCTGTTTGAAGTTTGAAAGATTTTTATTGTCATGTCGTCAAACAAATTTAATTAATAATAAAGATCATTACTTTAGATCGTTGTCTTTGGTTTCTGAAGATTTAAAGCTCATTTTGTGTTTTTTAAGGTCCACTCTGTAGATGTGATGACATGTGGTTACTGATTACAGCCCCTTGCCTCACCCCCTCCTTCCTAACATGAAGGAGAAACTACAGCAAAAGTCGCAATCTAGATCCAGTCGGTTTAGGTTCAGGTTAGGGTTAGTAAATAATAATGTAACTGAAATCTTTATTTTTTTAAATGTGCATATATATTTATATATACAATGTCATTATTAATATTCTTATTGTGCTCTGAGAAGGACTGAAAGCATCAACACACACACACACACACACACACACACACACACACACACACACACAGCATCATTTTTTGACACGAACATCTGAAAATTCACAGAATGTGAAAAATGTGAAAAGAGTTCAGAGGAACAGATTCAGCTTTTTATCACCGTTCAGACTGGATCAGAACACAGCAAACTCTAGTCTGGATCAGAACACATCAGGCTTTAGACTGGATCAGAACACAGCAAACTCTAGTCTGGATCAGAATTGCAGCTACACGTGAGAAGGTAAGAAGATAAAACATATATGATCTCACTTTGTTAGATAATTTATGTAATGTAATAATGTAATTTAGTATTTCTTTATTTATAGAATCTAAATGTCTGAATCATTTTAAATGTAAATGTTTGATTAGTCAGTGATGATGATAAAAAATTAATGAACAGTTAATATTTAATGTTTTATAAACACATAAACTGATGATATATGAACTTATCATCAATAATAAAACATTTGAGGTGAATCTGTCTCAGTTTATTTCAGAAGCTGAACTTCATAATTCTGATGAAATGAGACAAAAGATTAAAACAATGTTATAAATGAGATTATAGTTACAGCTATGAATGCAGTTATAAATGTAATTATAAACAGTTATGAATGTTGTTATGAATGTAGTTATAAGCATTTATTAATAGTTATGAATGTAATTATAGACAGTTATGAATGTAGTCAGAAATAGTTGTGAATGCAGTTTTGCAAACTGTTTCTGTTTGTTCTGTTGCTTTGAACAATCATTGAGGTCCAACTGTCTCGGCTCATAGGATGTCCGGGTCAACGATTATTGTGCGGTTCCTTCAGAGTCTGTCCCGCAGGAAACCTCTGGAGCCTGAAGGAGAGGAGTCCAACTTTCGGCGCTGCCTGACCACCCTGGACCTGGTGGCTCTGGGGGTCGGCAGCACGCTTGGGGCCGGCGTATACGTACTGTCAGGACAGGTGGCCAGAACTGTAGCCGGGCCAAGCATCATCATCGCCTTCCTGATTGCAGCGGTGGCCTCTGTGTTTGCAGGACTCTGCTATGCTGAGTTTGGAGCTCGAGTCCCCAAAACTGGATCAGCGTATCTCTACAGCTACGTAACTGTGGGAGAGATTTGGGCTTTCATCACCGGCTGGAACTTGTTGTTGTCTTATGTCATAGGTAAAGATGATGACATCACTCTCAGTGATTGTCATTAATCACACCTTAAGGTTTGTTTGGTGACTCATTACATTGTTTTATTGTTCTGTTTATTTCCTGTTTTTAAGGGGCGTCAAGTGTTGCCCGAGCATGGAGTGGGACCTTTGATGATCTCATTGGAAACATCATCTCCAGCTCTCTGGGCAAACACGCTGCCATCGATTTACCTGGATTAGCTCCATACCCAGACTTCTTTGCAGCAGGCCTCATCGTGCTGTTGGCAGGTAAGTTTGTGACAGGTGACCAAATATAAGAATTCACTATCATTTAAAGCCAAACACTTAAATAACATTTATTTTAACATTTCCTGTGTGTTGTAGGGATTCTTGCGTTTGGTGTTAAAGAGTCCGCCATTGTAAATAAAGTTTTTACAGCCGTGAACATCCTGGTACTTCTGTTTGTGATAATTTCTGGAACCATTAAGGGCAACATCAACAACTGGAGCCTCGATGAGGAGTCTGTCAGGGCAGGATACGAGTATGAACACCAACATTATCATCAATATAATCATCGTCATTATTATTATTATTACCATAGAGAAATAAGTAACTGGCTGCTGTTTTTAACCTATTAGCTTATCTTACAGGCCATATAGATTCAGCAATCAGTTTGTTGATGATTATTGATATTATTTATCATTGTCATTGATTTGTTGTTTACAGAAACCAAACATCGCTAAATGAAACCATCAGATTTGGTTCTGGAGGATTCTTTCCGTTTGGTTTTAAGGGAACTTTATCTGGAGCTGCTACTTGTTTTTATGCATTTGTTGGGTTTGACTGCATCGCTACCACAGGTGAACATTTATATACAGTATATTTTCATATATATTACATTTATAGTTATATATTTTATATATGATCCATGAGTCAACTGTGAAGCTGAATGAGAGACAGTTAGAATAAATCAACTGTTTGTTTTCAGGAGAGGAGGTTAAAAACCCTCAGAAGTCAATCCCTCTGGGTATCGTGGCGTCGCTCCTTGTCTGTTTCTTGGCATATTTCGGTGTTTCTGCAGCTCTAACTCTGATGATGCCGTACTTCCTGCTCAGTGTGAACAGCCCACTGCCCGTGGCCTTCACATACATTGGCTGGAGTCCAGCAAAGTATGCGGTGGCTGTGGGATCCCTGTGTGCTCTGTCCACGAGGTGTGAAGGTCTTCATCTTCATCCAACTCTACATTTCATCTGTATTTATGTTCATATAGAGGACAGGAGGTTATTGACAGATTATTGATTATTGATGAGTTGTTTCCCTGTCAGCCTGCTGGGTTCAATGTTCCCGATGCCTCGCGTCCTCTTTGCGATGTCCAGAGACGGACTTCTGTTCAGACCTCTGAGTAAAATGAGTGACAGACGGAGTCCGGTCACAGCGACGCTGACGTCAGGAGCTGTTGCAGGTAAAACACCTGATGACATGTTAATGATGTCATAATGTATTGATTTACTCGTAATATTTTGAAAAAAAGATTCAGATTCAGTCAATTATTAAATGAATGCCTGTTTCAGCCGTCATGGCGTTGCTGTTTGACCTGAAGGCGTTGGTTAACATGATGTCAATAGGAACTCTGTTTGCTTACACACTTGTCGCCATCTGTATCCTCATATTAAGGTGTGTATTATTATTATGATTATGATTTTATGTGATCAAATAAAGAGATGATTTGAACAGGAGTTGTCAAATATATTGATTATTGAGCTACTCTTTGCAATACTGTTCTTCAGGTACCAACCAGAGTTCAGCGAGGACTCAGAACTTTTTACAGTTTCTGGACTGTTCTGTCCTCCATTACAAGCCTCCACACGGACATCAAAGAACGTGTCTGTATTAACAGTTTTCATTAGTAAGTGACCTTGTTAATGTTGTCTTTAATGATTACATGATGTTCACGGTCAATGACCTGGACTTTCTTTCTTCAGTCTGTTTAGCCGTCATCTTGAGCCTCCTCATATCCAGGGCCGTGGACTCCCTGCAGGTCCTGGACTGGTGGATTTTACTCTGTGTCTCAGTGCTCGTCCTGATGCTGGTCCTCCTGATCCTGATCATCTGGAGACAACCACAGAGTCCAGCCAAGGCTGCGTTCATGGTCAGTCTCATCTAAACCTCATCAGGACTAAAGATGGAGTTTCTCATGTTCCTCATCATGTTTCCCATCATGTTTCCCATCATGTTTGTCATCATGCTCCTAATTATGTTTCTCATGTTTTTCATGTTTGTCATCATGTTCATCATCATGTTTCTCATCATGTTTCTCATGTTTCATATCATTTTTTTCATCATGTTTCTCATCATGTTTCTCATCATGTTCCTCATCATGTTTCTCATGCTCCTCCTTCTGTCTCATCATGTTTCTCATGTTCCTCATCATGTTCATCATCATGTTCCTCATCATGTTTCTCATCATGTTTCTCATCATGTTCCTCATCATGTTTCTCATGCTCCTCCTTCTGTCTCATCATGTTTCTCATGTTCCTCATCAGGTTCATCATCATGTTCCTCATCATGTTTCTCATGTTTCATATCATTTTTCTCGTCGTGTTTCTCATCATGTTTGTCATCATGTTTGTCATCATGCTTCTCATCATGCTTCTTATCATGTTCCTCATCATGTTTGTCATCATGTGTTCCTCCTTCTGTCTCATCATGTTTCTTGTCATGCTCCTCGTCATGTTCCTCATCACGTGTTCCTCCTTCTGTCTGGTCATGTTTTTCATCATGTTCCTCATCACGTGTTCCTCCTTCTGTCTTGTCATGTTTCTTGTCATGCTCCTCATCATGTTCCTCATTACGTGTTCCTCCTTCTGTCTGGTCATGTTTCTCGTCATGTTCCTCATCACGTGTTCCTACTTCTGTCTCGTCATGTTTCTCGTCATGTTCCTCATCACGTGTTCCTCCTTCTGTCTCGTCATGTTTCTTGTTATGTTTTTCATGTTTAAGGTTCCTTTGGTTCCACTGCTTCCTGTTTTCAGCACTTTCGTCAACGTCTATCTGATGGTTCAACTTGGATCAGACACATGGATCCGTTATGCGGTGTGGATGTCAGCAGGTATGTGAAGAAAAAACACATTTCTATTCAAACAACATGAAACATTAAACAATATGTTGACCATCTTTAACCAGGTTTGATCATCTACTTCTGTTATGGCGTTCAGCACAGCGTGCAGAAACAAAGACTTCAAAATAACCACTTCAGCATTCACAGCATCAACACCAGCACCGAGCTGGACTCTGAACCTAGATCAGATTTTAACGGATAAACCATGTGACTGACTGACTGACTGACTGACTGATTTAATAACCAGAATCACCAAGCAAAGAAGAGACATATTTGTGTATTTTGCATCATCTGTAATTCAGTTCTTTCAAAGTTTTCTGTCCTATTTTACATAAAATAAAAACCTGCTTCTCTCATTATGTCTTTACTTGTTTATATATTTAATATATTTACTTATTAGTGCATGTAAATCCCTTGTGTAACCTTTTTAATATACATTTTAATAAACGATCACATTCATTTTAAACACGAGGTGGAACTCATGAGGGGATTTCTAACTGACGGTGGGATGAACAGACTCAGTTTGATGTAATGACAGTTTAAAGGTTGAAGCTGTCTGAACCATCAATCAGAATGACGTCAGAAATCAATAACATCGATTAGTTTGAGATTCAAAATGGCGAAATCTGCTGGTCGAACCCGTACATCAGGGGTCGGCAAATAAGTTTGGACCAATTTTTTTTCTGACAATTCCATCGCGGGCCATGACCATGCTTTTCTATTTTTTCTATTATATTAAAAATAAACGTTATTTAACTTTAAAAATGCATTTAATTTAATTTAAAACATTTGCTTCTATGTGCTGTTATTGCTCCCACTGCTGCATCTCCTGGCGTCTGTCATGAAACAGGCAACCTGCCCTAGCAACCTGCCTTAACTAATGTATACAGCAGCGCAGACCTGTTTCCCCAAGCCGCTGATGTGCATTCACATTTTTTAATTAGGCTATTTGATATTCGAGCCGACCTTGTTTGTTTTTGTTTTTTTTATTTAATGAAACATATTTGTTCACGTTGTCCGTTGCAAGAGGGACACAGGACACTTTTATTTTCCACAGGTTACAGCGCACGCACGTGCCAATTAGCGTTCCACCTGTGCTTCAAGTAAAGAGGCTGCAAGGATGTTCTGGCTGCTGTTTTGTCAGCTACTTTTCAATAAATGCTGTGATTTTTGACAGAAAACATGAGGTTTAAAAGATATATTTAAATATATATATATATTTTAAAATAAATCAACGTCATCTAGCGGGCCAGATATAATTGATGGCGGGCCAGTTTTGGCCCGCGGACCGCTAATTGCCGACCCCTGCCGTACATTACCGATCCGTACTGCGCATGTGCTACTCTCAGCAGAGATGTTATGAAGTGAGATGGTTCACCGCCTGCTTCAACGATCAGTTATCAGAGTTTGAGTTAAAATGTTGATGTAAGGCCACGTTCAGGCAGGAACAGGACACCGGACGCCGGTGGCGTTTTTTCAGTTCATTTCAGTGGGGGTCGTGCGTTTCTGCGCCGGCAGCCCGCGACGCAGGTGTTGCCGCAAAAAAAAAAAAAAACGGCGTCCAGGAGAGAAGCTGAGCCAGATTCAACTTTTGGGGAAACGGAGCCCCACGTCACGCTCCACAAGCAGACCAGACACTCAGATCGGTCAAACCTCCACAGACAGCCTGAAATGTCTCTGAGACTGAGACTATCCAGGTGGATTCACGGACTAAACTCTGATAATCTACCTGTGTGTTCTCACTTTGTTTATTCCAAGTACCAGCTTCTAAATCTGAGTCCGACTCGCAATTTACGCTGCAAAATATAATGAGAGAGAGAGAGAGCTTTGGTAGAGAGACACAGAGTAACAATAACAGAGAGCGAGTGCCGGCCTCGATGAAGCTTTTAATCAGAGAAATAAAACGTTATTTCCTGATTGCTTCACGGCGGTTACATTCAGCAGGTAGAGACACGCCACGGCAACACACCGCAGCTCCCCTCACCCCCCACCACCGGTTGCCGCTGTAACTGTTTAAAATGTCTCCTGGGTGTGTGTGATGTGAGGTGGTCACTTCAATGTTCATCACGTTTAAACACAAACAGCTCAGAGTCAGAGTGTGAGATTAACTCAGTGTTTTCAGATAACTTAACGGCGCCAACGTCTTGTCCGCCATTAATTGTACTTTTGTTAACAACAGGGAGGTTTTGTGACGTTTTAAATTAAAACAGTTAAAATGTTTAAATAATTCGTCGTAACTCGTCGACGGAACCATCTTGTTTCTTTTCAATTTAAGAGAAATGCACATGCGCAGAAAGTGACGTATGCGTTAACGTTACAAGCTTTAGCCAATCAGTGAGCGGCTCTGCAGCAGAGGCGCATTGTTCAAAAACAAAACGGGTCAGACGATCCGGCAGAGACAGAACCAGCTCACACAGAACCAGGACGGCGTTAGCTCAAGGTGGACTCACCCGATACCGGTGTAACTGTGTCAACAGGTTCTGAATAAAACCGGAAAAACGAGACTTCGTTTTCGGTGATTTTGTCAGAAACGGTCAAACGGAAACAGCGAGAGAGAGAAGAAGCTGGAGGTGAGTTAACAACGTGGATCAAACTAACAAACAAACATGAAGGCTTAATGTAAAGGCACGTGTGACGGTTTTTAACGTCATTTATTCAGTTAAATAGTTTCAAACAGACTCTGTCACGTTTAAACGGCAGTTTACGTTAAATAAGTCACGCGCTCTCCGCATGATGAAACGCTTCGATTCAGTTCATTTGTGACGTTGAACTAAACTGAAAGTTCAAGTTTTTAAAGTGTCAGTAAGTTCAAAGGTTTGTTAAACTGAACGTTAGGGCTCATAACTGACGTGTTATGACATGTTCTAACTGTCAGGTAAATTACCTGTACACTGTGACGTATTTTAAAAATACCACCAGCTGCGGGAGACCACGCCCACAGACCTCATGTTGTTCTGTCTCACAGGTAACAGGTGAGCATGGCGCTGTCTTTGTCCCCGTGTCCATATGATGATGACGAGGATCTCGCCGTCTTTGAGTCCACGGCAGCAGAACTTGGAGGCCCGGCCCGACCTCGGCTACCCGAGCTCTCTGTGATCTCACCGGGCCTGGACCAACCTGCAGTGATGGACGCGGTGAGTCAACGTGAGGACAGCATCCCTTTGACCCGCTTGGAGCCGACTGTCCATCTAAAATTCACGATTTAAATTCTGATGTTTTCAGAACACGAAGCCTGTCATGTTGACCCAGAGGAGCCGTGACGAAGGAAGCACGGACCGGGTCAAAGTGTTCTTACGGATCCGACCTCTGACAGAGGCTGAGCGAGGCCAAGGGGAGGAACAGGTATGACACGAGGTCCACGTGAAACCCGGGACCTGGTTCTGATTCTGGTCCCTGGTCTTGATTGTGGTTCTGATTCTGGTTTCAGGGCTGTGTGGCAGTTCAGGATGAAGAGACTCTGCTGCTTAAAGCTCCCAAAGAGTCTCAGAACATGCGGACCGCTGAGCGAGGGATCACCCAGAACATGCACAAGTTCAGCTTCTCAAAGGTCAGACACAGAACACGCGAGTAGAAAATACATGAACGTATTTGTGCAGCACAGATTGATGACATGAACATATGAACAGACATGTTCTTTAATATTTGTAACCCTGATGACCCGTCTGTGACTCAGATTTTCGGGCCGGAGACGACCCAGCAGCAGTTCTACGAGAATACAATGAAGAAGATGGTGAGCGACGTGCTGCAGGGAGAAAACCGCCTCGTCTACACATATGGCGTGACCAATTCAGGAAAGACGTACACGGTTCAGGGTGAGTTCAGGAACACGGATGGGCCTGAAGGCCCAGTTTGATCAACGAGCAGTTCCAAAAGTCTCCATCTTTGACCCGCAGGTTCTGGTCGAGAGGCAGGCCTGTTGCCCCGGGCTTTAGTGTCTCTGTTCAGGAAGCTGCAGGGCCGTCTATATGGCGCCATGGACCTGAAGCCTGTCATGTACCAGGACGTGAGGCAGCTCAACGCCGGCGAGGTCCGAGTGGAGGAAAGCCGCAGAAACTCTCTGCTCAAAGAGGTACACAACTGCCTTCTTCTTCTTCTGTGGTGTCCACATCTGCAGCACGGCGTCAGAAATTATCTTTAGTGAAGAAGTCGACTACGAGAACGGATCATTAATATTTAACGAGTCTGGTCAAACATCAGACGGAGAAACGTTCTGAATCATAGGTTTTCGTGTGAACTGTGTTCTGGTTCTGGCTCGCTCGCAGGTCTAAGCTGACAGCTGTTTTTTGTTTCAGGATGAGAATTCTCGTCGAGGCAGGTCGACCACGGTCTGGGACAGCGGGATCGGAGGTCTATCCTCTACGAGTAACATCGCCATGCAGCTGGAAGGTGAGGAGGACTTCCTGTTTCTGGAAGTCACACGAGACATGCATAAAAGTGAACAGGGCTCCGTTCCATTTCTCTTTTGAAACCCGCTGTGTTTTGGTTGACTCTGCAGAGACTGACAGCGTCTGTCTGGAGCCTGACAGCCTCTCACACAGTGGTGGCGACAACCTCGAGGACGGCGTCCACTTTTCCATCTGGGTGTCCTTTTACGAGATCTACAACGAGTTCCTGTACGACCTTCTGGACGCCTCGCCGTCGCTGCAACCCCGAAAACGAGCCACGCTGAGGCTGAGCGACGACAAGCAGGGCAACCCCTACGTCAAAGGTAACGCACCTGCTCCTCACAGTCACCACACAGGAAGTGATGTCACTGAAATATATTTGACACAACGCGTTCACTTCCTGTGCTTTCATCAGACTTAACTTGGATCCAGGTCCACAGTGCCGAGGAGGCCTGGAGGATCCTCCGGGCTGGGCGTCGAAACCAGAGCTTTGCCAGCACGCACCTGAACCAGAACTCCAGCCGCAGGTAAGAACCGGTCCAACTTCCAAACCTCTCTGTTCATGTGTTTGACGTGTCTGATCACACACGTATGACCCACGCAGCCACAGCATCTTCTCCATCCGCGTCCTGCACGTCTGCCCGCAGGCAAACTCCGCCCCCCCGGCCACGCACATCAGCGAGTAAGTTCACTTCCTGTTTCCTGTTTGGGAAGGCGTGTTCTTTTGTGTTCACGTGACTGAACTCGTGTCCGCAGGCTGACCGTGTGCGACCTGGCCGGATCTGAACGCTGCAAAGAGCAACGCAATGGAGAGAGGATGAAGGAGGCGAACAACATCAACACGTCGCTGCTGACACTCGGACGCTGCATTGCCGCACTGCGCCACAACCAGAACAACAAGTACGCCAACCAACAAGCACGTAGAACCCACGTAGACTTCAGAGGCCCGCATAGAGTTCTATACGGGTCTCTCTTAGACCGCTTTAATAAAATGTGTTTCCACAAGCTGTTTGACAAAGACCTGACGTGCCCTAGTGATTCTGCAGGTCACGCCCCCCTCAGGTGGTGCCCTTCAGGGACAGTAAACTGACCCGGGTCCTGCAGGGTTTCTTCTGTGGCCGAGGAACCTCCAGCATGGTGGTCAACATCAACCCGTGTGCATCCATCTACGACGAGACCCTCCAGGCTCTCAAGTTCTCCGCCATCGCTACTCAGGTTAGAAAACGAAGCTTCGTTGTGCCGACAGATTCAGATTTCGGTCTCATGTCGGAGAAATTAAACGTCCTGGCACGTTTCAGCTTGTCCACGGCCCGTCCACCAAGACCAGGGTGGCCTACATCCTGTCACTGCTCCGCGAGCCCACAGGAAGTGGCAACAACAGCTCGCTGATAGAAGACGAAGAAGACGAGAGCGACACCGAAGACGGAGATATCACCATGTTGAACACGGAGGTAACATCCAGGATATTAAGGCAGTGTTTCAGACATGTTTCAGGCATGTTTTCAGACTCCTAACCTGTGCCTGTTCTCCCTGAAGGCTCTGCTGCAGGCCATCGACGTCCTGAAGAGGGAAGTTCATCGTCAGCGGGAGGAGAAGGAAGTTCTGGAGGCAAGCGTGAGAGAAGAGGTCGTCTCTGAGATGATGGAGGTCATCACCGGGATGCAGGACGGCTTCAGGTATGTTTACATGTGTGTGTTAGTGTGTGTGTGTGTGTGTGTGTGTGTGTGTGTCTACATGTGAAGGTCTGTGGTGGTGTGTGTTATTCTGATTTGTCTTGTCGTCCTCCAGTGAGACGCTGGAGGCTGAGCGAGCGCTCCTTGAGGAGCGGTACGAGGATAAAATCAGCAACATTCAGAGACACCTGAAGAAGTTTTACAGTCAGGAGCTGAAGGTGAGGCGTGGATCAGACCTCCACTTCATCAAAGTCTTCGTTATCTTCTCTGTGATCATCTTCATCCCCTCTTTCAGGAGCGCGATCAGGAGATTGAAGCTTTGTCTGCCACCCTTGAGAAGAGAAAGGAAGCTGAACCGGTGTCAGTTCCACATGGAGACGCTGATGGTCCTCGGCGTTCTCAACGCCTCACTGCTCACACTGAACTCAGCCGACTGCGAGCTGAGCTGGATCAGTGTCAGGTCGAGCTACTCGCCAAGACTCAAGGTGACCTGAAACGCTGCGTGGTTCTGTTTATGTTCAATTGTTGTTCTTGGTACTGACAGTGTCCTGTGTTCTGCTCGCAGAGCTGACGAAGCTGAAGATCCAGCTGGAAGTCCCGGGTTCAACAGGAACGCTCACCAACACTGCCGACCGCAAGCTGGAGGAAGGCCAGCGAAACCTACGCCAGCTACGTCTGGACCTGCAGAGACTCGGGTCGGACCTGCAGTCCGGTGAACGGGCCTGCTGTCGCAACACAGGCGGGGAGAGGCTGCGGCAGGCGTTAACCGCTGCTGATGACACACTCGCCAAACAGGTACGACTACAGGATCAGGACGTTAACGGACCACTTTCAGCCTGCAGAGGTGGTTTTCTTGCCGGGTTTGACTCCTGGGATCCCAAGTCAGTTCAGTTAGCTACACGGATGACCAAGCTAACCATAGTTAGCAGTTCATTACTCTGTAAATCACCTTGAGGTGATGTCAGAATAACACGTTACACTATAAATGTTTGATTCTTCCTCTAACAGTGTTCAACTAAATCTGTCTGTCTGCATGATAAATGACTGATTTCTGCTTCACGCTTCTCTCCTCACCTCCTCCATCACCTCCTCCTCTCCCCTCCTATTGACTCGCCTCCTCTCAGGATCAGATCCTGGTGGAGCTGCAGAACGGTCTGACACTCGTGAAGGCTGACTTGAGGCGGAAAGCAGAGACCCTGTCCCAGGTCCAGACCCAGCTGCCCCCCTCAGGTTCTGGTGCCATCACCACACCAATTTCCTGTAAGAGGAGGGGCTGCGGAGCTGCTGCCCCAAGGGACACAGAGAACCGTCCTCCACAAAAACGTCCGTTTTTCCAGTCACTGTTCCCGACGCGCACCCCAACACGGACATACAACACGCATACCGTGGAGGAGACCAACATGATGCCGTACTCACGGATCCTGAGGTCACGTCAGCAGTCTCCACCCCGCAGCCCGGCCCCGACTCCCCGGTCAGCCCGTGGGAAGCACTGATCCGAGAGCCGCTTTCTACATGCTGAGATCTTTATAAATATTAATATCAAGTATTCACTAACTCAGAGTTACCTTTAACTTTTACCTAACGCTTCAACAACGTTTAAATACTGTTCACACAATGTTCACGCAAAACTACCTTAAACACACACTCTGCTGTGTGTGCGCTCAACTCTTTTCACTTTGTCTTTTTCACAATAAAATCCCTGAAAACATTCTTTGGGCTCGTTTTTATATCAAAGTGTTTCTTCAGCGTTGTAACGTTATATTAACATACTGCAGTGTGAATGAAGTGACTCTGTTGAAAGTTTGTTTATTTAAATCATTTACATATTTACACTTCATGACACTCCACACACTGACTGTGTTTACATGTGTGTATGAACACGTGTACAGCTGTGATGGAGGGTTAAGGTCATGGCGTGAATGAGATGAGGTTGAGTGGAGACACCCTCCTGACAGGTGTGTTGTTGTTGGAGAGCGGAGCGAACAGATCAGCTGATGGCGTCTCGATCTGATCCCGGACCTGTGAGATTTGCCTCAGCAGAGCTTTGCCCTCCTCACGGGCCTGCAAGGGGCGCCACAGATACACAGATCAGTTACTGTACTGACAAATACCACAAGTACTACAGGTTGTTGTCGGGCTTGAGGTAAACTCACGTCGTTGTAGTCGCAGCAGCGTTGAGCGCAGAGCGATGCCTCATCGTACAGTTTGTTCTTGAAGTAGTACTGACCCAGATACCTGAGCGCCGTGCTCACCTCAGCATGCTCCAGCTGCTCCTGATCAACAAACCCAGAACATTAACAAGGCTTTCAATGAGCACACACGCGCGTTCGTTTTGTTAAGATCAGGTTTAAAAGTTAACGAAGTGTCAAACATTCAGGCATAAAGGTGAATAAAACAAACGTACCCCACAGGAGAAAATGTCCTGGATATAGAGCATGTAACACTGAGCCGCATCATCAGACTCATTCAGCTGTTCATGGAGCCTGATGGACAAATCAGTCATTAATCATTCGTCATTTATTCATTAAATATAAATTTAAACACAGTTGAACGAGACTGACGTGACAACATGAAGATGATCTGAAGTTTAAACTCACTTCGCCAGTTTGAGTAACGCCATCTTCTCAACATCTCCCACAGAGTACGCCCTCCAGTAACACTACAACCAATCAGAGACACACGACCAATCAGAGAGAGACAGACACACACACAACCAATCAGAGAGAGGGAGAGAGAGAGACACACACACACACACACACACACACACACACACAACCAATCAAAGCGAGGGAGAGAGAGACACACACACCCAATCAGAGAGAGGGAGAGAGAGACACACACACACAATCAGAGAGAGGGAGAGAGACACACACACACACACACACACACACACACACACACAAAATCAGAGAGAGAGAGACACACACAACCAATCAGAGAGAGGGAGAGAGAGAGACACACACACACACACACACACACAATCAGAGAGAGGGAGAGAGAGAGAGACACACACACACACACACACACACACACACACAACCAATCAGAGAGACACGACCAATCAGAGCAAGGCATCATCACTCTACCTTCTTTGCTTCAACCTGCTGTGAAAGTTTTTCATAGCTTTCACCGAGAGCGACCAACATACGAGAATCATTGGGCCTGAAACATTAAACAAACGTGTCAAAAACATTAAACATTTATTGTTGTGTACTGTGAGCTGCTGTGAATCAGTAAAGAAGTTGTTAAAACTAATCAAACAGAACGTTTGTTAAACGTCACCTGAGCTGGTGAGCCTTGCGGTAGTAGTACAGACAGTAGAACGGCATCTTGAGGATCTCATAGGTCTGACCCAGTCCGTACCAGGCCCGGTAATCTCTCTTGTTCACCTCGATGGCGTGTCTGATGGAGAAACAACATGATTGGTCTGAATGGTCACATGACCTACATCATGAGGACCGGCCCGGTCTCACCTGTAGGCCTGGATGGCGGCGGATGTGTTCTTCATCTCCATGTACTCGTGGCCCATCAGCGTCCACGCTCCGAGGCAGCGAGGGTTCAGTTTGAGTGCTCGTTGGAAGTACAACGCCGCCTTCTCGTGCTGAGAGCGCAAACTGTAGTAATTACCTGAGGACGACACACAGCGACCAATCACAGGACAGCACCGAGATCAGCTGACACCACGCACAGCAACCAATCACAGACCAGAACACCGGGATCAGCTGACACACAGAAAGTTGTTGCACTCACCGATGACACAGCACGTCTCCACTCTGTACTTGTCGATCTCCACCAGGTTGTGGGCCAAGTAGCTCAGCTCCGGCTTCATGCTCTGCAGAGATGAGGACCATCAGAACCAGAACCAGAACCTTCAGGTGTGTCATTGGGTCAGTGAACTCACTTTGACATAGAGCAGGTTGGAGAAGGTGTCCATGTTGTCGATACGATATGGATCCTGATCCCTCAACTCATTAAAGAGAGCCAGAGCCTGGTCGATGTCTGAGAACATACAGAGAACGTATGGAGAATGTATTAACAACGTATGGAGAACACAGAGAACGTGTGGAGAATGTATCAACAACGTATGAAGAACACACAGAGAACATAATATGGAAAACGTATTAACGTATGGAGAACACTCAACAGGCACTGATCTGCATTCTGATACAGCATGTTTGGAAACAGCTGTAAAACCTGATATATATTTAGACTGTTTTTCTCCCATCGACCTTCATCAAATAACTTCAATAATTTATTCATCTAGGATGTTTTACCTCTAGTTAGCCCTTCTTTATTGGATATGATTAATCTGTCTTTATTAACGGGATACGTACCACAGTCCTTTAAAGTAGCTGTAATTAAACCTCTTCTTAAAAAGCCCACTTTAGATCCAGAGGCTTTAGCCAATCACAGACTGATATCAAACCTTCCTTTTCTTTCTGAGATACTCAAGAAAGCTGTAGCCAATCAGCTGTGTGACTTTCTCCATAAGAACAGTTTATTTGAGGATTTTCAGTCAGGATTTAGAGTGCATCATAGCACAGAGACCGCACTAGTCAAAGTCCGAACACACTCTCACTCTCACTCCATACATGTCTCATTAATGCATGTTAATGCATGTTACTAACTAAACTTCTTCCCTGGAGTTTCTGTGCTCTCTCGTCCAGGAGGTTCTCATGGATCATGGCTGCTGCTGTGGTCCTGCATGACGTCCACTACACATATTATTACTGTCATTATTGCTACCATATCTCCATTACAGTTTATAGTTAGTTAATGATTTGCTGCTGCTGTGCATCTGTGTCTCTCTATCTCTATCACAGGATCCACTGCTACTGTAATCATTTTATCATTCATAGTAATTGTACAATATGTTTGTGTTGATTTGTTCTGTACACGTGACATTTATTGCACGTCTGTTCGTCCTGGGAGAGGGATCCCTCCTCTGTGGCTCTTCCTGAGGTTTCTTCCACCTTTTTTCCCTGTTAAAAGGGTTTTTTGTGGGCAAGTTTTTCCTCACTCGAACCGAGGGTCTAAGGACAGAGGGTGTCACTCCCTGTACAGATTGTAAAGCCCTCAGAGGAAAATGTGTTTTGTGACTTTTGGCTATACACAATATATAGCATATACAACAATATTTGAATTTGATTTGAACACACACAGCGTATGGAGAACACAGAGAGAACGTTCGGAGAACGTATTAACAATATATGGAGAACACAGAGAACGTATGGAGAATGCATTAATGTATAGAGAACACTAGGGATGTAACGATGCATCGTGACACGATTAAAAATCGGTACAAATGCGTGACGATTCCCACCAGTTGACAGAAAAAATTAATCGCGATTTTTCACGAATGCAAGAGAAGAAGGATATGTTCTTTTTCTTCTCTTACGTCACTACGTAGGTACGGAGCACAGAACGAGGGAAGACATGGCGACGGTAGAAAATAGCTTTGAAATAGAGGATGCACCGAGCAGTTTTAAATCACTTGTGTGGCGGCATTTTTGGATTCCCTATATACACAAATACAACCAGTGAGAAATGGACAGACAAAACCAAAACAGCATGTAAATATTGCAAGAGACTGCTAACATATAGCAGCAACACGAGCATCATGCAGCAGCATATTAGCCGCCGCCACAGTGAGAAGCAAAGTAACATTACGCCACCTCGTGAGCAAAAATTGCTGAGGGGGCAAACCACCCTGACGAGTGGCTTTGCATCTGCTCTCCCCCATAACAACACAAGAGCACAAGAAATTAGAGATTTAGATTTTATATTCTTTTGTTATTTAAGATACTGAATTATACCAGTTAACACCAGTTTACTTGTGAGATTGTTTTTTTCATGTATTTTGTTGTTTAAGATGACCATGTAAGTTGCACTCTTTATAAGAGAACACAAACTGTTTGAGAGTTTCTGTAAAGAAAGCACCTAAGATTTTTTTCCTACAAATAAAAAGATCATTTTATTTGATCATAATTTGTCTGCAGCTCATTTTGATTAAAAAAAAAAAATCGTGAGAAAATCGTATCGTGAACAAAAAAATTGTGAACCGTATCGAGTCGTGAGTTGAGTCTATCGTTACATCCCTAGAGAACACACAGAAAACGTATAGAGAACGTATTAACAACGTATGGAGAACACACAGAGAATGTATTGACAACATATGGAGAACACACAGAGAACGTATGGAGAACGTATTAACAACGTATGGAGAACACACAGAGAACATATAGAGAACGTATTAACAATGTATGGAGAACACACAGAGAACGTACGGAGAACCTATTAACAATGTATGGAGAACGTATTAACAACATATTAAGAACGTATCAAGAACATATTAACAACATATAGAGAACATACAGAGTACATATGTACCTCTGATGTTGTGGTAGGCCACAGCGATCTGGGAGATGATGTAGGTGCTCTTGGAGAAGCCCGCCTCGATCAGGTTCTGGTACTTCTGCAGAGCCTCTTTGATCATCTGCAGCTCAGTGTACATGTGAGCCATGAAGAAGTCTCTGATCCAGCAGTCCGGCAGAGACAGAGACTTCAGCTGAGGAGGACGACACACCATCATCATCTGATACTGAGTACAACTAAAACAGTGCTGCATATATACACAACGTTATTACTTTATTCAAACAGCAGCCCGAGCACAGCCTCTGAGACCAACAGGGAATAACATGACACTACCGAGGTGATTTACAGACTTTATGATGGAAACATTGATAAGTAGTGAAGCGTTAACTGTGGTTAGCTCGGTCAGCCGTGTAGCTAACTGAAATGACTCAGCCCGGGATGCCAGGAGCCAAACCCAGTAAGAAAACTACTTTGGTAGGCGGCTGTATTCACTGTTGACTGGACACTGATGGGTTCAAGGGTTCTGTTTGGTCCGGCCGTGTTCAGTGGAAGGTAGATGCTGATACTAGCTCATAGTGGTGGTGTGTGTGTGTTGGTGTGTGTTACCATCTCGATGTTGGTCACCAGGTTGCTGAGCTCCAGCCAGGCTCCCCAGTGAAGAGGCAGAGCGTGAATCGCCTCCACAAACACCTCCACTGCCTCCTTCAGCAGGTCCAGCTTCCTCAGGACCACGCCATACCTGTGCCAGCCCGCAAACACAGACAGGTCAAGATCAGTGTTCCACTACATGATCTGAGGAATGTTGCGGTAACATTGTGTTAATGTTAGAGGTAACTTTCTTACAAGTACAGCGTGAAGCCATCCAGCTCTCCTGCGATGTGTTTCTTACTGAGCTCCACCCTCAGCTCCCGCAGCGCTTCGTTACGGACCTGACCCTTCTCCAGAGGACCTAACAGAAACGGACCAGACACAACGAGCTTTACGTTAACAGAACCACAGTCAGTTCTTTAAAAAGGTCCAATCAGACGGCTCCTCACCCAGGCTGTCCACCGTCTCATCGTCCTTCTTCTTCTCACCCGACTAAGGACAGAGGAGGAAACGTTACACTCACAGAGGAACATGGAGAATAATGAGGACGTGAGGAGGTCCGATTGGACAGAACCATACCAGATAACGAGAGTACATGTAGAGAAAGTACGCCTTCTGACTGCAGCAGCCCTTCAGGAAGTAAGCGGCCCGGTCGTACTCCTTCAGGTCAAAGTAAGACTTCGCCAGCATGAGAGCATCCAGGTCCTGAGCGTCCTCCTGTTAGAGACAGACACACTGAGACCAGGTCCTGATCCAAGACAGAGACCAGGTCCTGATCCAAGACCAGGCCCTGATCCGAGACAGAGACCAGGCTCTGACAGACTCAGTACAGACCTCAGTGAAATCAGGTGCTGGTGGTACTTCATCTTTAGGAAGTGGGTGGAGAGCAAACGCCAACTCAGAGGCCCTGAAACATAAACAGAGGATGTGACATCACAGGAAGCATGAAAACAGCTGATGCTAACAGTTAGCTCAGGGGTTCCCAAACTTTTCAGCCCGCGACCCCCCGGCGGGTCCCGACCCCTACTTTGGGAACCAGTAAGTTAGCTAATGCTAACAGCCCGTAGCACTGACAGAGCTAACATGCTAACAGAGCTAACATGCTAACAGACAGTTCACGTTGTTTTAGCGGTAACGAAGCGTAAATACAGACGGTTAACGGCTCGTTGGTGTCCGTTAATGTCCATTAATGTCCGTTAGTCTCACCACTTGGCGCTGTGTAGCAGTCCGCGCTCTTTGCACAGAGAGATGACGGAGATCAGCTGTTTCTTCAGCTGCACCAGCTCCCCGAAGTCACTGCACAGAGCCGCCATTTTCATATTTCACACAGAGAGTCCTATTGGTGGGAGACATGGAGAGGAACCCCCGCCCACATTTCCTCTTCTTTCCAAAATAAAAGAACAAAGAACCATTATTTTGAAAAATAGCATCTCTGTCACTGATATATATATGTATACACACACACACACACATATATGTGTGTGTGTGTGTGTATATATATATATATATGTGTGTGTGTATATATATATACACAGTAAGTTATTATGTGTCCACATGTAAAAGCAGCAGCAGTGTGATGAACCCATGATGAGTATCAGTGTATATTTATCTCTTCCTGTCAGTCCAGAGCTTTCATTCGGTCCAATTAACCTCCATGAAGCCTCAGATTAACCCGGCACAGACTGGGTCGGTCCTAAAGGCCTGGTTCAAATGACTGCAGGGAGGCATTCACTGTCCAGTCAAATCATCGGTTCTCTGTGAATATACTGGATTCTGGTCCTGGTCATGGTCTCTGGTGGACTTGTGTTTCTATGTTTGTATTGGACGGTGTTCAGATACAGGCTGTGCCCTCCATCATGATCCTGAGTATATTTTCAGCAGCACAAATCCTCCACGAGTCCATGTCAGACCGCTCAGTGTGACCACAACAGACCAAAATAATGTCTGTAAGGACAAGGTACTGACCCAGATCCAGAAGACCAGGACCAGCATGGACCCTGAACAGACCGTGAACACACCTTCATGAACTTCAGGTGTTGTTTGAACTCTCTGAAACAGAAGTTGTTGTTTGTTTTCAAAGACGGACCACAGACTCAATCATCATCATCATCATCATCACCACCATCATCATAATCTTCATCATCGTGTCTCTGAAGGATGACACTGTAACATGAAGAAGTGATCAACCAGCAGGAGGCGCTCTCTGATCTGAAAACTCAGTGCTTCATCAGACACGAGGATGAAGTGATGAAGATGAAGTGATGAGGATGAACTCTTGAGGATGAAGTGATGAAGATGAAGTGATGAAGTGATGAGGATGAACTCATGAGGATGAAGTGATGAAGATGAAGTGATTAAGATGAAGCGATGAGGATGAAGTGATGAGGATGAACTGAAGTTCTGATGATCCTCGGTGTGTTAGATTCAACTTGTCAGAACACCTGGCGTTTCCATATCTTCATATTTTTGTGTTTTTATGAAGAAGAGCAGAGGATCACTGAGCAGAGGATCACTGAGCAGAGTTCATCCTTTCATCATAGCTTGATAGCTGAAAGCTCTGGCTCCCAATCTACTTTTGGAAACTATAGGAACCACAAGGAACCCAGCATCCTGAGAGCGCAGTGTTCTAGAGGGATAGTAAGGTACTATGAGCTCTTTTAGATATGATGGTGCCTGACCATGAAGAGCTTTGTATGTAAGGAGAAGAATTTTAAATTCTATTCTAGATTTGACAGGTAGCCAGTGCAAGGAAGCCAGAATGGGAGAGATGTGATCTCTGATCTTGGTTCCTGTCAGAACACGTGCAGCAGCATTCTGAATTAGCTGCAAAGTCCTCAGAGACTTATTGGAGCAGCCTGATAACAAAGAGTTACAATAGTCCAGCCTAGAAGTAACAAATGCGTGGACTAGTTTTTCTGCATCCGTTTGAGATACGATGCGTCTGATTTTGGCGATGTTATGTAAGTGGAAGAATGCAGTCCTCGAAATTTGTTTTATGTGGACATAAAAGGACAAGTCCTGATCAAAAACAACTCCAATATTCTTTACGATGGAGCTGGAGGCCAGGGTGATCCTGTCTAGTAAGTAACTAAGTCTCTAGAAAGAGAGTTTCCGAGGTGTTAAATTACAAGATGACAAATTTGTCTGAATTTGTAGGTCATCCAACTTATTATATTTTTTATATCTTAAGGCATGCTTGGAGTTTAGTTAACTGATTGGTTTCATCAGGCTTGATCGATAAATATAATTGGGTGTCATCGGCATAACACTGAAGCTTAATGGAGTGATTCCTAATAATGTTTTCTAGAGGAAGCATATATAAACTGAATAGAAGTGGTCTAAGTGGCTAAAACCTCTGGATCTAGAGTACATATCCTGATAATAAAGACAGATATCCAATAAAGAAGAGCTAACTAGAGGTAAAACATCCTTGAGCAGCCTGGTTGGGATGGGGTCTAAGAGACAGGCTGATGGCTTAGATGAAGAAATTATTGAAGTTATTTGATGAAGGTCGATGGGAAAAAACAGCAACAACAAATATATATCAGGGTTTACAGCTCTTTCCAAACTTGCTGTATCAGAATGCAGATCAGTGCCTGTTGAGGGCAAGAGGTGATGAATTTTGTCTCTAATAGTTATAATTTTATCATTAAAGAAGCTCATGAAGTCAAAGAAAATCACCATTTTCCGTGTTTCGGGCTGGTTGAGATGGGGTCATATTTGAACGAACTCCTAGAGATTTTATCCAATTGACGCCAAACTTGGTAGGCGTGTTCATATAGACTTCCCGAGTAAAAGTAATCAAAATTATGAATTTTGATGAAACGGTGTGGGCGTGGTGCTCCATAAAATGATTCAAAGAAGAAATTGGCAGGAATCACCTGCTGATGACTTGTGATTCTCAGAAATTCAAGTGTTGGGCTTTCTCAGATGTCTGAAACTTCTTGTGGTTATTAAGACCAATATTATGCAAATTTCAGCTGCATAATTAATTAGGGGTGGGGAAATCGCTCTATAGCGCCCCCTTGAACTTTTCTTTGAGGCAGCCCTGCCACAGTTTTGGACACAGAGTTGTGAAAGCTCAGCCGAATTGTAGAACATGGCAAGACCTACAAAAAAGTCTCTTGGAGCAATGGGCTAAAATGAACAGGAAGCGAGATATTTAAGAATGAAAAATCACCATTTTTAGTGTTTCGGGTTGGTTGAGAAGGGGTCCTCCTCCTAGGGATTTTATCCAATCAACTTCAAACTTGGTAGGTGCGTTCATATAGACTTCCCGAGTAAAAGTTATCAAAATTACGAATTTTGATGAAACGGTATGGGCGTGGCGCTCCGTCGAGTTTGACCATTTGACCGAATTCTGGCTGTGTGTGGTCAGTTTGAACAAACTACTTCGAAGGCTCGCGTGTTTTCCGCTTTGTGCCCCCCAACGGGTGCGGGGGTGCGAGGGCCCGTCCAATGCTGCTTGCAGCTTAAATTTAGTTTAGGTTTAGGATTTATTAATAGACTTCCACCACCTCGACCGGTCTTCAAGGAATATGAGTATTACAATGACTGGGAGGAGTGGATTAATTTAAGCTAACATATTCATCCTCCTGCAGCCAGGTTTCAGTGAGACAGAATAAATATCATAATCAGATATTAATTCATTGACTAAAACAGCTTTAGATGACAAGGACCTGATATTCAAGAGTCCACATTTAATTATATTATTTTGGACATTTTTATGATGAACTCCTCTTCTGTTTGTTTTATCTTTAAATAATGTAGGTGGACGGGGGACAGACACAGTGTCTATACTAAAGGACTGGGTGGGCAGCTGCTCTAATGGAAGCACAGAGAAGCGTGTAAGACTGCAGCTCTGCTTCCTGGTCTCAACTCTGTGCTGTCACGGTTTTGGTCGACTAATAAACTTGGCCATATTTCTAGATATGAGAGCTGCTCCATCCAAAGTGGGATGGATGCCGTCTCTCCTAATCAGACCAGGTTTTCCCCAGAAAGGTGTCCAATTATCTATGAAGCCCACATCGTTTGCTGGACACCACCTGGAATGACGACATCCAGAGAAAACTACGGAGTCCGACATCGTTTTGGCATATGCACACACCGATGAAACATTGATTTTAGTGACCTCCGATTGGCGTAACCAGGTGTCATTACTGCCGACGTGAATAACAATCTTACTATATCTACGTTTATCTTTAGCCAGCACTTTTAAATTAGACTTGATGTCACCCGCTTTGGCCCCGGGATGCATTTAACTATGGCCCCCGGTATTGCTAACTTCACGTTTTGTAAAATGGAGCTGCCAATGACCAGAGTTGGCCTCTTAGCGGGTGTGTCGCTGAGTGGGGAAAATCTGTTAGAAACGTGGAGCGGTTGGTGGTGTACCGTGGGCTTCAGTTTGGGGCTATGCCTCCTTAGGGCAGTCACCCAGCCTCCCGGCTGCTCGGGAACTGCCGGGGGACGGCTAGCTGAAGCTACCTTCGGTGGTACTGCACCGGCTACAGGGGACTTACTAACTATAGCAGCTACTGACTGTTCGGTGGTGCGGTACCATGCCTCTAAATCACTGAGCCTCGCGTCCAAAGCTACAAATGAACTACATTTATTACAAGTACCGTTATCGCTAAAGGAGGATGAGGAGTAGCTAAACATGTGGCACACAGGGCAGGAGAGAGCAGGAGAGAGGAGAGAGGAGGAGAGGAAAGAGGAGGAGAGAGAGGAGAGAGAGCAGGAGAGCAGAGGGAGAGGAGGAGAGGGAAGCCATTGCTATAGCTAGGCTAGTTAGTGTGACTAGCAGAAACTGGTAAAACTATCGGATCTACACTACATTGATCCAGGTTCTGCCTCTTAAAGGAAGTTTTTCTTTCGATTGTTGAGTCTGTAAATAATATTATGAACAGTTCAGTCTGATGTGCTCTGCGTGGACAGAGTCAGGAGAGAACTGAAGTTTGATTTAGAGATTTAGAAATAAAACTGTGAACATGTCATCAGGATGAAGGCTGAGACAGATGTGTCCTGTCTGCACTGAGGAGGTCTGGAGGGTTGTGGATGGGCCTTGCGGGACAGGAGCTGGTGGTGCAGCAGAGACACAATAAATATCATGTTACATGCTAAACCCCCATCATCACATGACACTGAGAGCATGGAACATGTGAAACACGTCTGTCAGTGAGCTGCTTTTACTGCAGCTTCCTGTCATGTGACACCGCCAGCTGAAGCAACATCATGTCTGACCTGAAAATGCTTAGATGTCTGCAGGACAGAACACACATGATTATCAGAGATATAACTCTGAACAGAACTGGGACAGAACACAGCAGAACACAACAGACCACTTGAGGTTGTTGACTCACTGATTTGTCTCTGAGTCCTTCAAACTGAAACCTGATGAACAAACAGATTTTCTGCTCAGCGGCTCATTGACTCATTTTAATATAATTAAATTGAATTAATTAAAGACGGATCTAATAAAGTGTTTGACAGCATGCTTCACAGAAGAAGAAGAAGAAGAAGAGAGTCTCCTTCTGTCATCTCGACTCTCACAAATATACCTGATGACCTTTTCTGTATTCAGATTAACTGACAGAGTGAAATCTCATCAGCTGCAGAGCTCTGATTTTATCCAAATTTTGACCTTTAAACAACATCTCATCCTCTTCACCCTGTAACCAAACACCATGAATAACACACTGATTTTCATCCTGAAAGTTTTTATTTTTATTCTGATCTGATGAATGTTTAATTTTATGGTTTTATTATTTCATTGATAAACAAGTTTCTTTGTTACAAAGTTGAATGTTAAAATAAAAAGTTCTGGAGGTTCTGGATGTGGATGTGGTCTCATCAAGACTCAGTTTTGTGGTTTTCAGTCACCTGCTGCCTTCATGTTAGGGCCAGAGTCTGAGACCAGCTGGACTGAAGGTGTCAACACATCCCCCTCCTGGACTTCATGTCTCTCCTCCTGGTCTCCACGTCTCCCCTCCTGGACTCCACGTCCCCCCTCCTGGTCTCCACGCCCCCCCTCCTGGACTCCTGGACCTCCCCGAGGACTCACCCTCCTTCTCCAATTCATTTTGATCATAACAATCATTAAATGTTTTTTTCATTCATCAGCTTCAGTTCAAACTTTCTTTAGTTTCTGTGAATTGAACTTGATGTCTGTTGGACTGAACTCGTCTTTCACGTCTCTCCTCACTTCGTCTCAGAGTCTCTGGAGGATCAGACCTCCTCCTCCTCTGGTCTCTGGTCTGTTTGGACCTCCTCCCTTCAGTTCTGGTCTCTGGTCTGTTTAAAGCAGTACAACGTCTCCCTGATGAGCGACCTCAATTACAGAAACAGATGACAGGTTCACTCCTTCTTCTTCTTCTCTCACAGACATCCATCATCATCATCATCATCTTGATCACCTTTGCCATCATCATCATCAACATTAATTAATCTAATGTTTGATGACTGTAGTGACAGCAGGTGTTCATTTACATACAAATGACATCATCACAGTCAGATACAGAGTTATGATCAAATTCAAAAGTGAAGTTGACAAATATAAGACCAAAACACACTACGTTACAACGTTACGTCACAACGTCACAACACTACATCTCATCACAACGTCACAATGTCATGTCACAATGTCACAACATCACAGCACTACATCACAACATTACAACATCACAATGTCACAATGTTACCTACCAAAAGTAACCTACTAATGTTACTTACCAGATCAGGGGCGTCCCTCTCTACCTTCAAACACCTCCTGAAGACCTCCAGCTCTTCAGAGAGGACCTCCTCTACAACACTACATGACAAATCTCCTCCTTAAGAACTGTCACAGCACTTATTGCTGCACTAACGCTTCTTATCACTCTGTACCTTGATTGTTCCCTTCTCTGTAAGTCGCTTTGGATAGTCGCTCTGCTAAATGATAATGTAAATGTTACAACGTCAGAATGTTACAACGTCACAATGTCACAACACTACGTCACAACATTACGTCACAATGTCACAATGTTACAATGTCACAATGCTACGTCACAATGTCACAACGCTACAACGTCACAATGTCACAAAGTCACAATGTCACAATGTTTCAGTAACAAGGACCACGCCAATAGATTCAAGTTTAGATGGGTTTATTGCAAGTGATGGAAAGGGTGCACTGGGATGATGACTTATAGGAGAGAAGAAGGGGTGAAGGGTCGACAATATGGAGGGATGAAGGGTCGACGTATGGAGGGATGAAGGGTTGACGGTATGGAGGTATGGAGGGTTGACGGTATGGAGGTATGGAGGGCCAGGGTCAGAGGTATGGTGGTAGGGAGGGTCGGAGGTATGAGGCACGGAGGCACGGAGGTGTGAGGTGCTGAGGGCCGGAGGTGTTGAGGCACTGAGGGCCGGAGATGTTGAGGCGCTGAGGGCCAGAGGTGTTGAGGCGCTGAGGGCCGGAAGTATATGAAGGGATGGGGGGATGCAGGGACGTAGGTCGGAGGGAGGAGGGAACAGGGTCGTTGGTGGATGGAGGTTGACTGGTGTCAGGAAGGCTGGATGGAACCTGGGAGGAGACTCTGGGTGGGGGAACCGTCTCTCCGTAGCTCTATGTCTTAGAGCCCGAAGAGAACTTCAGATGGAGAGCATCGCGTGCACGTTTCCGCTGTGGTTGGATTGTTTCTAATGCAGAGATGAGGGCTTCCAACTGTGGGGGTCGGTTGAAGATTGTGAATAGGAACTTGGACCATTTGGCCCCAAAATGGATGGCTACAATGATGATTGGCTACGTTTTGTAAATGTAGAGTTAGTTAGGTTGGTTAGGACCGGGGATGCATGCGAGCATGCGTTAATCGTGCAATAGAATCGATGAGAAGGGAGGTGGGATAGGAAGCACGGGTGATGTGCTGTGGGGGGAGGATACTGGATGCGTTTCATAAGATAGATGCTTTGCGGATCCCGAGGGTAATTTGAGCATCCGGTAGCAGCATGCAAACATACATTAAATGTATGTTAGGTGGAGGTATGAGGGTGGAGGGCATGAAGGTATAAGGGATAGAGGGGATGGAGGGAGGGTGGGGATGCATGCAAACATAGGTTAATCATGCAATAGAATCAACGAGAAGGGAGGAGGGATAGGAAGCGCGGGACATGTGCTGTGGGGGGAGGATACTAAATATGTTTCGTAAATGTAGGGAAGCGGGAGAGCGAAGTCGTGTGGCCATTTAGTTAGATTGATTGATAGATGCTTTGTGGATCTCGAGGATAATTTGAACATCCAGTTATTGGTTCTAATGTACATTAAACGTACATTAGAATCAATGAGAAGGGAGGAGGGATGGGAAGCACGGGTGATGTGCTGTGGGGGGAGGAGGAGGATTGAGGGGTCAAGGGATGAAGGTATGAAAGTATGAGGGTAGAGGGGATGAGGGGATAGAGGAAGGGTGGGGATGCATGCGACATACATTAATCATGTTAGAATCAATGAGAAGGGAGGAGGGCTAGGAAGCACGGGAGATGTGCTGTGGGGGGAGGAGGAGGGTTGAGTGGGCGAGGGATGAAGGGATGAGGGTAGAGGGGATGGAGGGAAGAGAGTAGAGGGGATGAAGGTATGAGGGTAGAGGGGATGAAGGTATGAGAGTAGAGGGGATGAGGGGAGGGTGGGGATGCATGCGACGTACATTAATCACATGTTAGAATCAACGAAAAGGGAGGAGGGATAGGAGCATGGGAGATGTACTGTGGTGGGAGGAGGGTTGAGAGGTCGAGGGATGACGGTATGAGGGTAGAGGGGATGAAGGTATGAGGGTAGAGCGGATGAAAGTATGATGGTAAAGGGGATGAGGTATGGAGGTATGAGGGGATGAAGGTATGCGGGTAGAGGGGGTAGAGGGGATGAAGGTATGAGGGTAGAGGGGATGCATGTGACATACGTTAATCATACATTAGAATCGACGAGAAGGGAGGAGTGATAGGAAGGCTAGGGTTGAAAGAAGAGGGAGGGACGTTGGGATGCATGTGCGCGGCAATTAAGTGAAGTGAGGCTTTTTTTTTTCCTAAAGTTTAAACAGGTTTATTGCAAGTTACAGTTCGGAAGAACGTGTGATGTGCTGTGGGGGAGGATTAGGGAGGAGGGTTGAGGCGTAGAGGGATGAAGGGATGAGGGGATGGGGTATGAGGGTAGAGGGGAAGAGGGATGAGGGCATGGGGGAATGAAGGGTAGAGGGGATGAGGGATGAGCGGTCGAGGCATGAAGGGATAAGGGGATGAGGGAGACGTCTCCATGATTTGGGCCTCAAGGGAGAACTTGAGACTGGAGTCGGGAGGGGATCAGAGGCTGGAGCAGAGTGTTTTGAGTTTCTGGAGGATTTCCGGATGTGTGATGCTCGAATGATGAATTGGTGCTGTGCTGGAACCTGGGTGAGCCGTCGTGGGCTGCATGATGTTGAGGCAGTGGGGCTGTCCTTTATTGGTTTCTACTGCTGTGCTATTGTTGGAGTAGGGTGCGGTGGTTTTCTTGGACCATTTGACCCTAAAGGGGTCAACGTTGACTGGTGGCCTGTGGGCCACATCCGGCCCGCCAGAAGACGAAGGGAACCTGTGTTTTGGCTGAACGTGCCGCTGTTGTTTGCTATCAAGTGTACTGTCTGGAAGATGGCCATGGGCCTGGGGAAGCTGAGGTTGCTGTGGAAAAAGAAATAGGAAGGATAGATGGGCTAAGCGCTGCCGGGATTGGCTGTATGGGGAGCTGTGGAGAAAAAAGGGAATGAGTTATGGGTGGGAAGAGAAGCTCTGGCAACTTATGGGTTAGGTTATGGGGATAGGGAGGAAAGGAAGACGGGAGGAAACTGTATGACTTGGCTGAATGTGCCACTGTTGGTCACTGTCGAGGGTACTGACTGGAAGATGGCCATGGCCTGAGAGAGCTGAGGTTGCTGTTGAAGAAGTAGGAAGGATAGGTGGGCCAAGCACCTCTGGTACTGGCTATAGGGGGAGCTGTGGAGAAAAGTGGTGAGTTACTGTGGGAAGAGAAACGCTGGCAACTTATGGGTTATGTGGGGAGGAGGAGGGAGGGGGGTTGAGCGGTCATCACAATGTCACAACGTGTGATCGTCTGTTTGTTTTTGTCAGTTGTGTTTTTATGATGGAGGAGTCGGTGTTGGAGTTAACAAACATCTCTGACAGAGAAAAGAGGATTTACAGCTTTAAAGCCCTCGGCTGCATCTTAACCTCTCTGATCTCTTTCATCCGTTCATCCCCATAATGCTCCTCTGTCCCTTCATCCATTCATCCATTAATCCGTTCACCCCCCATAATTCTGCTGTCTCAGACATTTCTCCTGTGTTCTTCCTCTGCACACATAAATCCATTAGGTTACATAATGTAGCCGCAGAGCATACGTCTGTCTTTATGTTTGAAGAGATGAAGTACTTTTGTGTAAACCTCGACCTGACCCGACCTGACCCGACTAAAGGCTTTTAAAGTCTGACCGCCGGTCCTGAACCACTCAGAGGACTAAAACCAGTCAGGGATCAGCTGACACCTGAGACTGACAACCTCTCCATCTGTCGCTTTGTGTCTCTCACTATGAGCTCCTTCACAGAAACATTTCCTCCTCCTCCTCCTCCTCCTCCTCCCCATAACACCCCTGCATCTCCCTCCATCTCCCTTCACCTCCCTCTACCTCCCTCCATCCCTCTTTCTTCTCATCTGAGGATCTGAATATTTCTTCTTCACATTACTGAGAAAATATTTGTTTGTAAATTTAATCATTTCTGTCTTTGGTCCACGTGTAGTCTCAATAAAGTTTAAACAGCAGAAGAAATAGTTCAAGACTTCCTGCTACACGTCCAAGCTGCAGTCAGAGCTGAGGCATGATGGGATATCTGAGGACAGGTGCAACTAAACCACAAGGCCTGGGAAAAAAATGAGGTCAGAGACTGTGAGGACAACAAGGAACCAGCTGGACAAGCCACTGAGGAGGATGATGGTCTACGGCTGGATGAAGGACTTAAACTTCAGCTCATGAGTTCACCTTCAGATGTCTGATTTAAACTTTTTAAACTTAAACAAACATTTGAATAATAAAAATAAAATCATTTTTATTGTAACAGGTTATTGATCAGTGATCAGTTTGTTTGTCTCATCACACGAGTTCAATCTCTTTTCCTCCTCATCCAATCAGCTTGAAGGATTTTCTTTGATAAACTTCAATCTTCATCCTCATCATCCTCATCATCAACTTTAATCTTCATCATCATCATCTTTATTCAGGTACGTTCAGGTGAGTCTGAAGGTCACTAGATGTCACTGCATTCTCTCTGTTTCTTTAAAGATTATTTGATGATGTGTAACCATTTATAATCTGTAATCATTTATAATCTGTAATAATCTCTGATCATGTTTCAGGTTTGATTTCTTCACATCAGATGAAATCTCAGATTTTCTTCTTTCAGACAGTTTAAAAACTTTAAAACACTGAAAATCATCAACAACCAGATTCACGATGAAGTCTAATTATTAATAATTATAATTATTAGTAATTAAAGTTTAAATGAAGCTTGATTGATCAGTTTGACAAAGAAACATGAAATCACCTGAAAATGATCAGAAGACGTCCTACCAGACAAACCAGAACATCATTGTTTATTTCTTCATTTAATAAACTTTTTTTATTTAATAATTTTTTTATTAAACGTTTTTAATTACTAATTATTATGAAATATTATTATTGTTTTATTAAAATGTACTGAACATCAGGAAGTCACTTCAAAGAAGAAAACATTCAAACATTTAATCTCTTCTGTAATCTTTTATTTTTTTTAACAAACACTGAAAATACACTTATTACATGCTACATGCTACAAGCTACAGTCACAATCATTTCACGTCTTTAAAAAAAAAATTATTTCTGAAAAAATCTGAAACTTGAAAAACACGTTTTATTTTTTACATTTTTACAAAAAACATGAAAGCATGAAGTCACTTTAAGGCCGCAGAGATGCTTTATCATGTTTCTGGGTCTGGATCTGGTTCTGGTTCTGGTTCTGGTTCAGACTTTATTTCTCATAATCCTGCCGTCACACTTCAGAGCCTCGTTCATGTTTTTTAAGACTCTGAACAGGAAGAGAAGCTGCATGATGTCACTTCGGCCTCGAGGTGAGCAACAGTGATGACAGGTCTGCCAACGTTCAGACAATCTTACAACAACGTTACAACATGAAACCATTAAAGTTTAAAACTCACAAGGAGGTGAAGACGTGGAGGTGATGGAGCACACCATCGATGAGTTCTTTGGAAACATGGTGAGGTGAGGTGACCTCATCAGTCTGATTATTACATTATCATGACATCATCACAACAAGTTTCTAAAATCAAACAAATGTGTCACAGGTGAAGATTCAGATCTGACACCTCCAGGTCCTTCAGAAAAGTAATGGTGCTAACTGGAACCAACAATGGTTCTTTAGAGTTCTTAGCGTGATGCCACAGAGGAACCATGTTTAGTTCCACAAAGAACCTTTTATCAAAAGTTCTTTAAAGAACCATCAAACATGGTTCCTTAGTTTAAATGAGTTTAAAGTTGTTTAAATGAAACAGTTCTTCATTGATGAACCCATTTTTAACGGTTCCTGTTCTCATCTCAGACTTGCTGGTTACGTTAACTCTGGAAGAAATTAATCTCACAATGGAAACAGAGTTTTCATTGTGAGATCTGTGACGGTTTGAAAGTCTTAATAACTATGAGATACAGAAGGTCCAGAAGGTTCAAAAGGTCGAGAAGGTTCAGAAGAAGTTCATGAGTGTTCCCAGCAGCAAGATCGGTATTATGGGAACTGCCTGGCTTGCCGCTCCACGTTTACTCCCTCTAGCTCTTGATTCAACACTCAGGTCTTTGTCAGAGTACGGTCGGATGACAATGAATCCCTCGCTGTCGTCCTCGTCCTCAGCCTCATCCTCCTCGCTGTCCTCCATCTGTAAAACAGGAGAAACGATAGACAGACAATGAGGAAGTTCACGATGTAAAGATTTAAAAAACACATTATGTCATAGCCTCTCTGACGTGTTGACAGACATCAGATGAAACTTAAAATCTGACTTCACACATGTTGAATATTAATTCAAAAATAACTGAGTCATTCTTTTATTTTGAAAGGATCACATGCAGCTGAGGTGAGATAGGAAGTAAAGAGCACTCACACTGTTGAATTCTGGGAATGTGTTGGTGCTGGCGTGGACCCTCTCATGGTCAATTTGTGGGGTGGGCTGAGATGTAGGTACAGGTGTGTTTGCCACAGGAGTGGGGGCAGAGACTCCCACAGAGCTCATGGCATTACCTAAAACAGAACCAGCAGAGTCCGGTACATCAGGGTCACATGGTCCACATGGTTCACATAGTTCACATGGTCCACATGGTCTACATGGTTCACGTGGTCCACATGGTCTACATCAGTGAATGTCAACTGGCGGCCTGGGGGTCACATATGGCCCACCAGAGCTTTCCATCTGGCCCCCAGAATATTACTGGATTCAGGAATAGCCTAGTGAAGAGGAAAAAGTATGTTTCTACATTTTTCTTTAAGTGAAATGAAACAAACGCCCTATGAAAAGTAGCTTGTTCAAAGGCTGCCTCCAATCAAAAATGACGATAAACACGTTTCTCTGTTATTGTTTTACGTCTGTCAAAATTGTCCTTTCTTGGGCTTCATTTCCCCACACAATAGCGCACTATTGCAGTGTCTCAATAACAATCGTCAACGTAACAGAGAAGAGCATGGTAAGTGCAAGCTTTACATCAGCAAATAGATACAAACGACAAATAAAAGCGTCAGGCCATCAGTTATGAGAAATGTTACTCTTTACATCAAATTAAAGTAGCCTGTGATCCAACAAATAAATACGAAGAAAAACCAAGAAATTCACAAGACTGAAATACTCACATTTGGTTAATCGGAGAAGTGACATTTCCCCTCCGACACTATATTTTTAACATCGGGCTTGACAGCTGTTATGCCTGCCTTATGCGCCTGCAGTCCTAGTTCATGTTTCAAAGCTTCACAGGTGTGTGTTGATGTGAACATTAGGGCTGTAGCGAAACACTAATCTCACGATACGATACGATACGATACGATACGATACACGGTATTCAGCCAACGATACGATTCGATACAATTCGATATGATACGATTAGATACTCTGACTGGACAGAGAGTCTACAGCTTGCAAATGCTGGACAAAATGAATCTGATTTTTGTCATATCACACCTCAAACATTACTAGTGAAGAGTTTTTGAATGAAAATATTATTTTTCAATCTCTTTGCCTGACATACATATGCAGTTTTTCAACGAAATATTTGAAGAACAATAAAATAATGCCCTTTCAATACAAGGTCCCATGTGTTTTTGCCTCATTTTCCTCAGGCATGCCACTTAGCAAAGCAAAGACTCTCCAGAAAGTTGAGGGGAACCTGTCATTCAATAGAAATAGTATTTATGAAGTTATTCTGTCACTTTGCAGTCACTTTGGGCCCTCTGTCACTCTGCTCTGTGTGTTCCCTGCCCCCTGCACTCTGTTCTACACCGCCTGCTGTTTCTCTGTTGTCCCTTCCCCCCCAAGACCCCAGAGTCCTTTTATTGGCTAGAATACATCATATATACCGTCTGGTTGGTTGAAAAAGAAACTAGTCGGCCTAGTAACGTTTGTCCATTCGTCGACTGCGCTTTCAGTCTGCCAAACATCTATTTCTCGATTGGTCTTTTATGCGGTGGAATAGAACAACAAGGAAGTGTTGGACAGACACAAACCGCACATCTCCGCCTTTAGCGGAATCTCAGGAAAATAGTGCAAAAAACCACATCTCACTATTATAAACCGTTTCGGAGATATTCACAGATATGTAAAACTTTAGACTTTTTGGGCAGATCCGCCCAATCCGCCCCCAGAGGGTTAAACCTGAAATGGTGGGAGCACTTAGGCTTTTAAGCATGAAGGTGCTGGATTTATGTTCACCGCCATTCTCCTGAATCTCCTCACTCTGATTGCGTAAACAGGAAGAGGAAGACGTCGGAGTCTGTATAAAGACAGTATCTAGACAGGTAACTTGCTAGAAATGCTCTACAGTGACACTAGCGGCTGGCTGACCTAATCGCTCTTCCTGCAGAGCCAACGGGGGGAAAATGGGCAGCGAGCAGAGCGCCAGGCATAACACGGGGGATTTGAATGGGACCTAATGTATCGATACTCACGGCTGAAAAATCAATACTTTCTTGGGAAACAAAATATTGATATATATCGCAGGATTGATAAAATTGCTCAGCCTTAGCGAACATGGTGAGCACATACATGGCCAATGTCTTCAGTGTGTCATACTTTTGGGGGCAAGCCACCCAAAAGGCGCTCAAGCTTTCAGCACCACGGAGAGCAGCCTTCATGTCACCATCAGTTCACTGTGATTGGCCGCCTTATCCAGCGGCATCACCTTCCCCACGTTAGCAGTTGACAGCCTCATGAATATGAAGCCTAAAATATCGTTTTTGCCCCTTAATGGCTTGCTACCGTACAGGTAATATGAGTCTGTTAACACTGACAAAGGCTAAAATTGAAATAAATTGATATAAGAAATAATAATATATTACTTAGGATACAATATTAATTTAATTTTACGAGAGCGTCTGGCCCTGATAGTGTCTGCCGAGAAAAATTCTGTCCCTTGGACAAATGTAGTTGATGACCCCTGGTCTACATGGTCCACGTGGTCCATATGGTTCACATGGTCTACGTGGTCCACATGATTCACACGGTTCACATGGTCCACGTGGTTTACACGGTCCACACGGTCCACGTGGTCCACACAGTCCACATGGTCCACACGGTTCACATGGTTCACATTTAACTGGATCATATGTTATGGAGAAAATGATTCCTGATGTTTTACTCACGCAGACACGTGTTGCTGTTGAACATGTTAAGAACACGCTGACAGCTCTGCCATTCGTTCCCACTGCCGTCACATGAACACCACTGGGACACGCTTGTGCTGCTGTTACTGACGTAGTTTGGAGTGATGATAGTGCCTGAAACAGAAACTTTTTAATATATTGAAAATGTTTTTCCATCAGCAGGTTGTTATTTTATTCAAGTGAGTTTTCTTCATGTTGACAATTACAGAAACATAAAATGACTTTTCTTAAAGATATTTTTTTTGGCCTTTTCAAGCTTTATTTCTGATAGAGACAGCTGAAGAGTGACAGGAATGCAGGAAGAGAGAGACGGGGAATGACATGCGGGAAAGAGCCACAGGTTGGATTCAAACCCTGGGCTTCCGCAGCGAAGACTGAGCCTTCGCACATGGAGCGGCTGCTCTACCAACTGAGCTAAACACCGCCCCAACTTTTCTTAAAATATCGTGGAGGCAGATTAAATCGTTCTGCGTGTTCACTGAACACGTTGAGTTTTTGATTTGGACAAACACAGCAGATGATCATTTCTAATGACGAGTTCATCGCGCTGCCCATTTGTTTAATTTCCTCGTCTCACCAATTAGTCCGGCATATGCCTTCAGACACATCACTCTGCCTTCCCGGATACAGCCGGAGGCCGACACAGAGGACGGCTGGCAGTTCTGCTGGAAATCAGCAAGTCTGGACCTGAACCACAAAGAACCACAAAGAACCACAGAAGAAGAAGCAGATTTTACATGTCAGCACAGAGAAACAGAAACAGAGCAAGTGCTTCATCATCCTCTGTTTGACCTCAGATAACTTCATGATTCACGTGTTTGACGTGTTCACGTGTCTTTGGTGTCAAGGATGGCAATCATGTTCTCATCTTCTCTCAGAGGTTTGTTATCGATTATTGATCAATAGTCATCGTCTGTTAAAAAACATCTGACACGTGACGTCACGTGAAGCTTCAACACTTCATGAACAACACAAAGGTAAAACTGAGAGGAGATGACTGACGGTATCTGGTAACATGTCAACTTCTGGAATATGCTAACATTTTGTGTTTGCATTTTCCAGAGACTGTTCTTTCTCTTTGTTAATGGACTCTTGGCATGTTCTTAGCATGGCGTGTTCTTACCATGGCATGTTTATATCATGGTGTGTTCTTGGCATGTTGTGTTCTTAGTGTTGCATATTCTGTGGCATGTTCTTAGCATGGCGTGTTCTTAGCATGGCATGTTCTTAGCATGGTGTGTTCTTACCGGCACAGCTCGTCTCTGGAGCAGTATTTCTGCAAGCTGAGGCAGTTTGGTTTGTGCACCCTGATGTCCGCGTTCTCCTCGTAGGAGCACGATGGGACGATGGTCTTGCGGCGGCGCTCCCCACACAGAGTGTCTGAGCATGTGCAGAAGAGCAGAGCGAAGCTGTACTCCTCAGGGACGCGCTCCAGGAACCGGCGCAGGGCTTTGTGGCATTTCTGGCGGTTGCAGCTGTTGGTAGAGACGGTGGCTCGCTTGGTGCAGGCCACGACGTATTCGGAGCGCAATGCACCACATTTCTCGTACAGGCCGCAGTCCTGGGCTGCCTTCAGACACTGGTTCTGACCGTCCACAGACAGAGAGGAAGCTGACGGCATCAGGAAGACGACAGTGTCACAAACAGGAAGTAAAAACATGTTTCAGTGAGGTGGGTATCAGACTCTGAGCCGTACCTGCCATGATGGAGGCCATGCGTGACATCTCTATGTTCCTCACCAGGCTGAGCTGCAGCTCTTCGTACGGAGAGACGTCATGCTCATTGTACGCTGAAACAACAGTGACTGTTTGGTCACATGGTTCACACACACATCAACAGAGAGCAGTGCTCAAACATACCTGCAAACCTGACCGTCCAGTACACCCTGAGGCAGTGCTCCTCCCGCCGAGAGCCACGCTGACACTTGCAGACCTGAAGGGGTCGGTAACGCTGCAGCGAGTTCTGAGCCTCCAGGCATTCGCGGCGGGCGTCTGGACCGAGCGGCGCCACAGCCTCCTCAGCGGCACAGTACTCCAGCAGGCGATACGGCACCATGCAGGACTGTTCCTGGACACAGGAGTGCTCCGCCACCAGACAGTCGAGGGATGCAGAGACTGGAGCGCCACCTGGAGGAGAGGTTTAGACTGTCAGTACCTTAGCCCAGTTCTGGATCGGTACCAGACTTTCAGTCAAACAGGCTCTAATTAAGAGCTGAGTCGATGTCTGATGACTTCATCATCTCGTCAGGACGTTTGTGAACTTCACCTTTGTCTCAGTCTGTCTCTGTCTGTCTCAGTCTGTGTCTCCATCTGTCTCAGTATGTGTCTCTGTCTGTCTCAGTCTGTCTCTGTCTGTCTCAGTCTGTGTCTCCGTCTGTGTTTCCATCTGTCTCAGTCTGTGTCTCTGTCTGTCTCAGTCTGTCTCCGTCTGTGTCTCCATCTGTCTCAGTCTGTCTCCGTTTGTCTCCGTCTGTCTCAGTTTGTCTCAGTCTGTCTCCGTCCTCGTCCATCAGTGTCCACCCTGTCCATCCTGTCTAAAGTCAGTGTGCTGTGAGGACGCGGATGGTGAGTGTTGAACTCCATTTTGTCTCCATATCTGAAGGGGAAGGATGAGCGGATTCGAGAAAATAGCGGCTGAGGAAGCAGGTGGAGCTGCATATGAACACATGAACACAAACATAAGAACACACGAACACATGAACACACAAACATAAGAACATATGAACACACGAACACACAAACATAAGAACATATGAACACACAAACATAAGAACATATGAACACATGAACACACAAACATAAGAACATATGAACACACGAACACACAAACATAAGAACATATGAACACACAAACATAAGAACATATGAACACACAAACATAAGAACATAATGAACACATGAACACACAAACATAAGAACATATGAACACACAAACATAAGAACATATGAACACATGAACACACAAACATAAGAACATATGAACACATGAACACACAAACATAAGAACATATGAACACACAAACATAAGAACATATGAACACACAAACATAAGAACATATGAACACATGAACACACAAACATAAGAACATATGAACACACAAACATAAGAACATATGAACACACAAACATAAGAACATATGAACACATGAACACACAAACATAAGAACATATGAACACACAAACATAAGAACATATGAACACACAAACATAAGAACATAATGAACACATGAACACACAAACATAAGAACATATGAACACACAAACATAAGAACATAATGAACACATGAACACACAAACATAAGAACATATGAACACATGAACACACAAACATAAGAACATATGAACACATGAACACACAAACATAAGAACATATGAACACATGAACACACAAACATAAGAGCATATGAACACATGAACATATGAATATATGAACACATTAATATGAAGTGATGAACTCACCATGTGATAAGACATGGAGCAGCAGTCCAAAGATCATCATCCTGTTTATCAGAACTGAGACTCACGCCTTCATCTGACCCTCTGACTCCTCTGAGTCTTCTGGTGCTGATCCGGTTCGGATGGTTTTACAGCTCAAAGTTGGTCAAAGTTGTTTCAGTTCAAATTCAAGTTCTGGTGGTTTTGGTTCATTTTTTTCTCTATTTCGGTTCGGTTTATCTCCGTGCTCAAACTATGTTGTGATCAGCTGACCCTCAGTCCGTCAGTCGGTCCGGACGGACTTGTCTGCCTCCGCTGATCCACTCTTCGTCTGCGGTCCGGACTCTGCTGCACGGCGCGCTGTGATTGGTCAGTGACGACATTAATATGTAATGAGGACAGCTGCACTGTGACGGAAAAGCTCTTTAATTCATTTTCGACTGATTAGACTGTGACGTCACTGATTCATGTTATTAAAATATTGATTTAAAAAAATGAGCTCATGAAGTAACTGTCGGTCTGTCAACCTGTCTGTCTGTTAATCTGTGTGTCTGTCTGTGTCTCAGTGTTCTGAGGTGTGACAGTGCAGCAGCGCCCCCCTGTGGTTCCTCTGGTCTAATGTTCATTCATGTGTTTGTTGGTCTGAGCAGGTCACTTCTTCTTCAGTCGTAGTTTGTTTGCAGTAATTTAGACCATGTAGGTGTGAACATCTAGTACTCCGTGTGTATTTATACTCCGTGTATTTGTACTCTATTTATACTAACTGTTCAGTTTGTCTTTGGCACCTCCTTCTGTCACTTTTTTGGACTTATTCAAGTGGAGGACTACAAACATGGAGGACAGGTCTTCTGTGTAAATAAAGTTGCTTTCAGATGTTCGTGTTTCTGACAGTCGATCATGTGACTAAAGGATTGATGAGATCAGACTGAACACGTCACCCCATGTTTATTTCAACATGTATGAAGAGTTGACACAAACCTTCAGTTACCATGGAGACAAACCGGCCCTGACAGAGTGACGTTAACGACGCGCTTTATTCTTTAAGTCAGTTTGTTCATCTCATTTAAGTTGTTTGATGTGTCTGTTATACGTCAGGCTGATGTTGAAGTTCTCTTTAATGTTCTGCAGGTCACATGTTTAACAGCAGGCTCCTTATGTGTCAACTCGTTATCAGCTCATCACGACTCAACATGAAGGATCAGCTCCATAAGCCGAGTAAATATAGACAGACTAATCACCTGATCAACCAATGAGAGCTCAGCTCACACAGAGACAGCACAGAGGACGGACAGACAGGTAGACAGAGAGACGGGCAGCAGCAGGTAGAGTTTGTTCCCCAGGTGAAGTTTATTAGGGTTCATACAAACTTCGTGAATGACAGGAGGAGGTATCAGATTTTACAGGAATGACGTTGTAAGGAGGTTGATGGAACGTTTAAAATCAAAGATGCACATACAGCCGCCGCTAAGCTAACGCTCAGCTAACGCTCAGACTATCGTTTGTTCCCATAAATAAGGCAGAATGCAGAGTCCATAGACATGGAGAGTTATTACATTTAGCCAGATTGGACAGTGAGGTGATGTGTGGACTTAGAGGACCTTCTTCAGCTCGTCGTACAACACCAGCACGAAGGCTCCGCCCATGCCTCGCAGTACGTTAGACCACGCCCCCTTGAAGAACGCCTTGCCGCCCTCATCGCGTGCGATCTTACGCCAGCAGTCAATGGTTCCACTGTACATGATGTCAGCTGAGGAGAGAGACCACGACACGTCACATACGACGTTTAAACGTTTGTTTAATGTTTGTGTAACGTTCACGTAACGGACTCACCTCCTTTGCGTCCAGACTGCATCATCATACGTCTACGGACCGTATCGAAGGGGTATGAGGTCAGACCGGCGACGGCTGTGACACTCTGTGCAATCATCCAGCTGACCAGGATGTGGGCGTTCTTCGGGTCAGGGAGCATACCTGCAGAAGGAGGGGGCGGGGTTAGGTCAGGTGATCAACAGCTGGGTCATGAGGGGGCGGGGCTGACATGTACATACCCTTAGCTGTGTCGTAGATGCCGAAGTACGCAGCCCTGTAGATGATGATGCCCTGCACGGACACGTTGAAGCCCTGGTACAGACCACGCAGGCCGTCGGACTTAAAGATCTTCACCAGGCAGTCGCCCAGACCGTTGAACTCGCGCCCGGCGCCGGCCTTTCCAACATCAGCAGCCAGACGGGTACGGGCGAAGTCGAGCGGGTACACGAAGCACAGGGAGGTGGCTCCAGCCGCACCGCCGGACGCCAGGTTACCAGCAAAGTACCTCCAGAACTGGGTGCGCTTGTCGACACCGTCGAGGAAGATCTTCTTGTACTTGTCCTTGAAGGCGAAGTTGAGGGCCTGGGTGGGGAAATATCTGATGACATTGGCAAGGTTACCTCTCCAGAAGGACAGGAAGCCCTGCTCCTTCGGGATACGGACCACACAGTCCATGATACCTTTGTACTGCTTGTCTGCTGTGATCTGCTTACTGGCATGTTGGACCTGAGGACAGAGAGACAGACAGGTCAGAGTTCAGGTGAGACAGCAGCAGCCAATCACAGGCCTCCTCGTAGTGACTTGGTTCAGGTGAAGGAGTCTTCAGAGTTCATGAAACCGTTCAGCCTCATTAACATAAACATGCATGAATTAACTCACAATAATGAAACTAAGGCGGACCGGTACACTCTGACACTGAAACATGTCATGGTTCTGGTTCTACAGAAACTGCTAAACCTGTTGACCCGGCTCTGTCCCCGGGCTCTGAGTGACCGTCCCCGGGCCTCACAAGCCTCCGTGTGGACCTCATTAAAGCTCCATAAAGCCGCCATGTTGTCTCCTCTGCAGCCCGTGTTAAACAGTGACGCTGTGAATAAACTGGACCGGCTCCGGCTGGGTCGTACACCGTGTCCCGGCTCCGTGCAGCCGTTTGTCCTTTGTTAGCAGCCCGGCTAAGGTTAAGGAGGGAAGCTAGCGCTAGCATCCCGGCTCGTGTAGGTCATCCACATCCTGATGACCTTAAGCCCGTGAAGGCATCACAGTGAGCGCCGGTTAACCGGACACGGACACACGGACACAGACTGACGTTAAACCGGGCCCGTGATGACGGAGGACCGCCGATAAACGTTAACAGACGGTCAGTAAGTGAGCAGCAGCTAACAAACGGAAGCAGCTAGCCGGCTAACGCAGCGCGGCTCCCGGAAGGTGGAGGTCTTACCTGAAGGAGCAGCTTCACCCGTTCGATGGGAGCCACGGCGGTCTTAGATATGGCGGCAGAGATGCCGCCGGCCAGGAAGTCCTTGGCGAAGGAGATGGCTGTCTCATTCATGGTGGAGTTAATGTGGTAAAGACGCAGTGACAGATAAGCCCGCGCTTCGCTCAGAGGACGGCCTGTACCGACGAAATGGCCGATCGGGCAGCTTCACTGCGGATTTATGTAACACGACACCTCGCGAGACTACGCGGGAACTGAGACTCAGCTCATTGGCCAATCAACGTCACGCGGCCCGCTGCCAATTACACTGATTATGAAGCGATGACGTCTCTTTACGTAATGTTCTGCGCTTGAGGCGAAAATCCTGAAGGAGGCCGAGACCCGAACCAGACCCGAACCAGACCCAGAACCAGAACAGAACCAGAGCAGCTCTGTGATCTCAGAGTCTGAGAGTCCTTTAAGGACTTCTTCACCAGAGAACCACATGAACATGTTTAATCATCAGTTTGATCTCATGAATATTCATGAATATTAATTATCATTTCAGGCGACCTTTGCCGCCTCTGACCCTTCTTAGATAACCCTTCATATCTCTTCACGCAGGCGCACTGTGGAGACTGGATGTCATTGAACGTCTCATGTGCTAGAGCAGCAGCTGTCACGTGACCTTACCTGTCCTGCAGTCGGCTCAGGGTCACGCGCTCAGGTGACGTCATAACAGAGCGACAGGTTCTACAGAGGTACATTCATTATTCATGAGACGTGATTTAATATTTGTGTCAGATTCACCTGCCTGTGTTTAAAATATACATATAGGTCATATACATATACTATATACATATATACAGTATATGTATGTATGTATGTATGTGTGTATATATATGTGTGTGTGTGTGTGTGTGTGTGTCATGTGCAGGTTAACACCTGATGAATGACACGCAAACAGTAACTGTAACAGCATGACACATGAAGAATAAAAATAAAAAAAATAAAGACGAAAAGACAATAAAACATTTGGTAAAAAATAACAAAATACATACACACATATGTATATATATAATATATGTATACATATATATTATATATTATATATACACATATACATATTATGTGTACACGTATACATAGATAATATATATGTATGTATATATAGTTTTTTTTTGAGTCATGTAAAATGTTTATACACACACACACATACTGTGTATATATGTATATACATATACTGTGTGTACATATATACGTGTTTATATATTTATACATGTATGTATGTATATGTACATATAAACACACATACAATCAATATAAATTGATTCATAGATTAAATAAAGAATAAAGAGCGACAGGAGTTTCTGTGAAGTACAGGAAAGTACTAGTTTTTATTCCTTCATAATCAAACTTCACAAACAGCTTGAACTTGTACAATACCTCAGAGAGTGAAAATTACAAAAAAAGTGCTGGTAACATTTACAAAAATCATCCTTACTTAGCAACAATCAGTTTATTCTTCCACACTTTTTTTAGTCTTTTGTATTAAGGCTTAATACTTCTGTATAAAGTATATGCAAGATAAGTCTTCACAGTTTTTGAAAAAGTCACAATATTATGTAACATAATGAAGCTTTTACGGCTATTTTCTTTATAATAACAAATACACATCACTGGTAAATATATGTGAAATACAGGGCTTATTGTAAAATGGCAAGTAATGATACTGTTTGCTGAGATAAATTGATTCCACACACTGTTATAGGAAAGTTTTGACATACCATCGGAGGAAAAGAAAATGATAAGCATAAACACTTGGGAGATCGCCTCCAAACTTTGGCACATCCCATGAAACAATTTCACAAAAGATGAGATTTATTTTGAAATCATACATATGGAAGAAGAGCTAAACTGGCATAAAGTGAAAACATGCTGTGTAGTAAGGTGCTAAATCAGAGATATTACAGTGCCAGCCTTTTTTCCACATGGACTGACATGAATAAGGTGCATTTGTAAGACTCAAAGCATGTAGGCCTTTCAGATGTCAACGAAACGTGTCAGAAATACAAAAACAACCTAAATGAATTTGACCAATAGTCTCGAGGCGACCTCGTATACTCATGCATTCCCATGGACTCTGCAGATGTGTAACTCTCTAACTGTGGCATGTGAAAGTAAAAGCTGTATTGTACTCATGGTATGTGTTATTTGCTTCTTTTTTTCCTGTTTTTATTGGATTTTTGTGATTTTTTTTAACTGTTGTTGTGACAAACTTGATGATGAGTAAGGAGATGGATTGAAAACTGAATGCGAAAACTAAGCCAAGATATATTCACAAGATCCTCTAAGCTGCACTGGTTTACAGGTCAACAGATGAGAGCTCTAGCCCTAGACTTACCAAATTCACCCTCATGCATACTGTACGGTTAAAGTGACGCAACAAGCTTGCTTAAATAGTCTACATCACAAAAGCAATTTGGTTTTAGTGCAAACACAATTGGCTGGCTTCAGCTTCTCAATAATAACAAGCTCACCAAGGAGATTACAAGAAGGCACATACTTATGCTTCCTCTAACACGCAACATATTTAGACGAACCGCAACATCTTTCAACACCAACACCACAAAGAAGCGGTGAAACAGGAAAGCTACTACATCCAGATAAAATGGTGAAGTTTGGTGGATTATTGAAAAATTTACACGAATCCATCAACAAAACGACGACGTCGAGGCTGAAGATGACGCTGCTGTTACCTTGAGCGACCTCGAGGTGAAAGAACGTGAAGCGTGATGACAGATTCTCTACATACGTGGCCAATGATGACGCTGTGTTTGTACGGCTGAAGGTGCGTTTGGATTTTTTTAACTTTAAAGCATTTTTTTTTTTCGTTTTGTGATGTCCCAGCGAGACGTGACCAAATATGCAGAGAAGACGGCGTTTGTCAAAGGAAGCGATGGCGGCGGCGGCTGGTTTCATCTTTTGGTATTTTGAGTTTAAAGTCGCCGTCTGTGCGACGAAGACAATCAGCAGTTTGACTCCGTCCCTCGTTCGTCTTTCGTCCATCCGAAACAACCACAGGAGGAAACAACAGTTTAATGCCCCTCAAATCTGGACGCTCTGCCAGGGGGATCGGGGTGGATGAGTGGGAACTGCTGGGTAAAAAGACCTGCTACAAACAACGACAGTAAAAAGGCGACCAATTCTGTACCTTTGAGTAGAAAATCAAAGTGGCTCCAGCGTCACATGCTATGGTTGAAGATGTGTTGAGTGAACTCTATTGCTCTGATAGAAGAAGACCAAAATAAGTCTAGTGCAAATCTCTTTTCTGGTTTGAGAAGTGGTGCTCGGTGTCAGGACACTCGTCTCTGCTCGACCATAGCGAGAACACAGCCGTGAGCGTGGACGCTGGCGAGTGGTATCCCTTTACGATTTCTCTCAGAGTGAAGAAGAAGAAGAAGAAGAAAGAATTTGGAAGGAACCCCGAATAAATATCAACAACCCATCACCCAACGAACCAGCACAAAGGAAACATCTAACTACGAGTCTGAGCGGGAAAATGGCGGCCATGTTTGTTCGCCCTCCGTGGGTCAGCCGGGAGGACGTCAGCTCATGTCTGTGCAGTTATGTCTGTCAATCATCTCTCAACTTGGAAATGTTGGAAAAGTCACTCCAGTCCAGTGTTTGACAAATCATATTATAAAAACGTCCTCTGCACGTCAACGAAAGGAAGAAAGAAAGAAAGAAAGAAAGAAAGAAAGAAAGAAAGAAAGAAAGAAAGAAACTTTGAAACTTTATCCCCTATTTCCAAACAGCAGTCAAACATTTCAAACAAGCTTGTTTCATACAACAATAATAATAAAATACAAACCAACTTAAATTATCAAAAACAAACAGAACTGCAGCATTTCTTTCAGGGTTGCTTAGTCATGATGTTAAACTAACGTTACTACAACAGTTCCACTTCTGCCAAGTTCAGAACGAAAAAACATCAAGCGACAAAATATACAAATATTCAAACGTTCAATCGAGTGCATGTTTACAAAAGCTTCTACGTACAAAGATATGGCAGCAAAAAGCCTGATGAAGAACAGCAACAACACGAACACGCGTGTCCGTTTCAACATGTGATCAATCTTCAACAGAAACACGTCATCCGATCACAGCAAACGTTTCCTATTTGAGCCTCCGGATGAAAAATCGACAGCAGATTCACCCAGAAAGAAAAAACTGATCCGACCTCTGCCAAATGTTTATGAAACGTGTCGTTAACGTTTGGACCTCGTTAGGGTTACGTTAGGTTTACGTTTGGTTTGAATCTTCGTTTGACGGCTCCAAAATTCATCATTTCTTTTTTTTGTTTTTTTAATTTTTGGCTTCATAAACAAACAAATATGTGCAAACTGAACATCTTGGTCCATCTCAAGTACAAACGTCTAAAAGTCACAACATCAGATTCAGATGATTCAGATTTATTACGTCTTTAATGTTTTTAATGTAAAATATTAATGTGTTGAAGATTTGAGAGACTGACTTTAAAGTTAACTGAAGTGTTAAAGATCCGAAGTGAAGCTGAACGGGTCGACACCACACATGAGTCGTCCGGTCGTTTCTCGTTTTGTTGCTTTCCTGAAATAAAAATCTATTTTGGTCTAAAAATGAAAACATGAAACGACGATGAGAGCCACAGAAAAACTTGAAACCTTCTTTGGTTTGTGAAAAACAAACAGTGTCTTTATTGACCTCTAATGATTAGCTTTAGCATTAGCATTAGCCCCGAGCAGCAGCTAACAGCAGACTGTGAGCTGGTTCGTTGTTCTACAGAGTGACGGCTTCGTGCGTGTCCACAGAACCGGTCCACGCGAGCTGAGCTGGTTCAGGATCAGGATAAAGATCCAGATCAACGTTTATAAAATCCTCCTTAACGTGGAACACGGAGGCCGGACTCGGATCTGGAATGTTCTGGACTCGAACAGGAATGCATGTTTTCAGAAACCGGGTCATCTCGTGGAACCGGACTGAGCCAGAAGAGACGACAGCGAGCGAGAACGCGACGAGGCTCAGAGTCCGATTTCAAAATAAAAGCGAGAACACGACAAGGCTCAGAGTCCGATTTCAAAATAAAAAGAGAGATCTGTATGTGCTCCGTCAAAAACAAAGACAGGACTGCATGCTTCACCTGGACCATGATCCTGATCCTGATCCTGATGATATAAACTGTAAAAACTGCATGTGTGTGTGTAGAATAAAATAATCTGATGTTTTATAGCTTCATCTGAACTGTGTGTGTGTGTCTGTGTGTGTTACTGTGTGTGTGTTTTATATTATGTGAATTAATGTGGATTTAATGAAATTTCATGTGCATCTGTTAGTCACAGCTCTTTTCTCCTATTTTTCCTGTTGATGGAGGATTCAAAGAATCAAAATAAATCTCAACATTTTATTTAAATTAATCTAATTAACAACAATTAATAAAACAAGTCTCCTTGTTCTTATAAAGATCAGCTGTGAGGTGTTCAATGACGTCTGATAAAATAAAACTCTAAAACTCTGTTGATAGTTTTTGGGGGTTCTGGTTCTGGTTCTTGTCTGTGAGGGGGATCGTCATCCAGGTCCAAGGACACGTGGTGTTTAAGAGCAGCTGCCACGTCCTTCAGGATTCAAGCACAGATTATTAAACTGATGTTTAGATGGAGGTGGCGTGATGACGTCACTTCTTCCAGCTGATGTAACCCCCCTCGACAGGTTATGGCTTCATGTCAGAAAATAAAAATAAAATTATTTAGTTAAAAATTAAAAATTAAAATTAAAACTGGTGAGAGCAGAACGGTCAGCTGATTTCATGTTTCTGATTTAATTTTTCATCTTTGAATCCTCCAGGCTGAATAAATGTTTGCTAAACGTTAGATAAACGTTTGATAAAAATAAAAGTTGTGTTTCTGTCTGTACAGGTCTTAAAGGGTTCTCTGAGGATGTCTCATGTAAATATTATCTTTGAATATTGTATATTTTCTGTATCTGTAGGAGACAAAAACTATGAATCTGTAGCGTGTTCGCTGTATGAACGGAGGCACTTGACAGGCGTGTTAATGAGCTTCATGTAAACTCTGCTGCATGCGTGTGGAGATGGTCATATTAAATATAAACTCTTCGTAGAAGGCCGACAGATGCAGTTCGGTGTCGCGTGAATGCGTTCGTGTGTTTGAAATAAAATCTGACGGACACAAACAGGAAGACACACACATGCCTTTCACAATAAAATGAACCTGTTCCTTAACGTGACTCTCACCATCACATCGTCCTTTTTTCATCTCAACGCGAAGCATATAAGCGTTTATATATTTATATATATATATGTTACACTGTGTCGTATGTATGTGAGTATAAACAACAGCACTGTGATCACCATAGAAGAAGAAGAGGCGGGAGGAAGCGTGAAATAATAAACGATGAATAAAACGTACGATGTGTCGACTCGCCGTCTATCTACAACAAAGATATCTGAACACAACACAAACAGCTGCAGGCTGAAGGCTACGATCTACCAACGTTCTACCAACGTTCTACCAACGTTCTACCAACGATCTACGAACGATCAAAACGTTTGTTCTGAAAACAGAAAAAGTTTTTTTTTTTAAACATCGAGAAGAACGACGGATTATTTCTGTTTATGTTCCAACACGAAAGAAGAAGCACGAATCTGAAGGTTAATATCAACAGAGCGCGTGATGCTAATGCTAACAGACAGGGGGCGGGGCCTGGAGGGCGAGGGGGTGGGGTCTGCTATAAGCATGTTATGACACACTGGAGTGAAGGTTGTTCCCCTTCGGAGCCCGGTCTGCTATCAAACACCGTATGATACAAGAAGTCAACTGACGATGACGAGTTGCTCGCTGAGCGAACGTCAAGATCGGCTACGATTATTATTTAAAAAAACAAAAAAACAACCAATCACAATCCAACATCGAGCTACGTCACTGCCCACTAGACCGCGACGCTGGTTTGACTCGTGGAGCTACAGTCAATAGTGCATTTGAGATACGTGTTGACACAAATGAAGGAATGCTCGATAAAACACGTATGACACTTAACACGCGTGACGTGTCGGTTAGTTTGGCAGTGTTAACAGACACCAACATCACAGCTGTGTGTTTATCAACAGACACCAACATCACAGACGTGTGTTCGACAACAGACACCAACATCACAGCCGTGGTTGGCGGCGGCAGGAAACGATGCGGGCAGTCGCTGTTCGTTTTAGTGCATCGTCTGTTTAAGGCATGAGATGAAGCTCCCCCTGCAGGACAGATGGAGACGAGCATGCAGCAGTACTGACAGAACCACAGCTACAGACAGCACTGACTGGGGTCATCATAAGACACCAGACCAGAACCAGGACCCATACTCTCTACAGCATTGCCATAAGGACGAAAATCCAAGACTTACACTCTCTACAGAGTCCCCATAACAACAGGTCCTGGTAAGGTCACCACCGGGTCCCCACAAGGACTAAAAACCAGAACAAACACTCTGTACAGCGCCCCCACAGGGACTGCACAGGAACTGTTTGGGCCTGGACATCGGTTCTGATCTCAGATCATCATCATCGTACCTGCGCTGCATATTGCTGAGGAAGCCCGACAGTTCAGATAACCCTAACCACAGACACACCACAGACACACCACAGACAGACTACAGACAGACCACAGACACTCACAGACACTCACAGACAGACTACAGACACTAGAGTCCAACTACAGACACTCACAGACTACAGACACTCACAAACACTCACAGACAGACTACAGACACTAGAGTCCAACTACAGACACTCATACTACAGACACTCACACTACAGACACTCACAGACACTACAGACACACCACAGACACTCACAGACACTACAGACAGACTATAGACACTCACAGACAGACTACAGACACTCACAGACAGACTACAGACACTCACAGACACTACAGACAGACTATAGACACTCACAGACAGACTACAGACACTCACAGACACTACAGACAGACTACAGACACTCACAGACAGACTACAGACACTCACAGACACTACAGACAGACTACAGACACTCAGACAGACTACAGACACTCACAGACAGACTACAGACAGACTACAGACACTCACAGACTACATACACTCAAAGACAGACTACAGACACTCAGACACTCACAGACTACAGACACTCACAGACACTCACAGACAGTCTACAGACACTCACAGACAGACTACAGACACTCAGACACTCACAGACTACAGACACTCACAGACAGTCTACAGACACTCACAGTCCGACTACAGACACTCACAGTACACATAATTGTTTTCGGACACAGATCATTCATCCTCCACACACACTATTATATTATAAATGTCTCATTATTCATAACAGACTCTATTAATTAATGAATTAATGAATAACTAATGAGCTGTTTATTACTGTCATGTTCTCGTGTTGAAAAAAATGAATCCGTGTTTTCGGGAGCTGACTCCGTGACTCAAACATACAAGGTTCAAACATACATGAGCACACGTCATGAAACATATTAAATAAAATGAACACTTGCATCAACACGGCACGAGAATATACTGAAGGAAACTGCAAAGAAAGCTGAGAACGCTGAATTAATTAATTAATTATGAATATTCGAAACAAATCTACTCTACAAACAACCAAATGTTAATCAAACAAACCCTCTGCTCTAAAACTAGAATATCTCTGTTAACAGTAGTGCACTTATTGGTTTAAGCAGTGCAACATATACGCAAGAAAATAATGCAGTCCACTTATCAAGGTTTAAAAAATGTCTTTTTTTTCTTTGAATTGAATAAAACAAAATTATAGAAGTTCATCGAAGGAAAATGATTAAATATTTAAGCACAGGCATTTTAAGAAAATGTGCAAAGTAGCACTATTTTTTTACTTTTTTGTTTTTCTTTTAAATGTGCAGCAGGTCGTCATCCGACCGCCGTCTGTTATTCTTTTAACAACAACTATGAAAGTGTCGGCTCACTAACGAGCTCGTCCTTCAGATTGCAGTTGTAGGCAGTTGTATGTGTGTGTGTGTGTGTGTGTGTGTGTGTGTGTGTGTCCTATTTTGAATAAAAAACATTTGAAATATCAGAAATGAGTTTTAAGTTGTTAAGTGATGCATGATGACAACTTGCGCACACTGGCTTCCAAATCTGTTCTGTACATGCTGCTGTCGACTTTAGAAAATCAGGAATGTATGTTTCGTGTAGAAAGTCCGTCTGTGACGTGTCTGTGACGTGACGTCAGTGACGTGTCCATGACGTGTCTATGACGTGTCTGTGACGTCCGTCTGTGGATTTTCAGGAAACGGCGAGCGTTCGATGGAGCTACTTGTTTAGTTTCACGCTGTGTTTCCTTCAACCCGTTGCAGAGCGATGCATTCAGCTCTGCAGCAGGGCTGAATGTCATACAGAGAGTTCATTTCAGATTAAACCCCGCCCTCTTTAACATTGAACCAATCAACAACGAGCCTACAACACCCACCCCCCTCCCCGAATATTATAATCCAATCGTAAGATTCAAACAAACTAATCATCGTTCATCATAACAGTCAGGTGCGAGTTGAAGAGCAGCAGGTATGAAGGAGAGAGTTTAGTCGCATTCGCCGCCTGCCAGAACTGTGAGCTAACGAGAGGCTAAAGGCTAAAGGCGAAACGAGCTGTTCTGTTCTCACGTGTCTGAAATGGAAGAGGTCCACTAGCCTTAACAGTCTGAAGATATTAGTGGCAGTGTATGCAAATGAGTTAAACTCCAAACTTCAGAAAAGATTTTTTTTTTGCTCAAATTCTGTCTCATCAACACACCTTAATTAATTAATTAATTAATTTAGTAAACGACAATGATCAGAAAACAGAAGATTTGAAGTTTTCAGTACCGTGACAACAGCTGTGTTAATCAGAGGAAAGAAATCCACTGTCAGATTAACTGCTCCTTTGTTTTTATTGGACATGAGAAGGCAATCATGTGACCATCAGTATTTTAGAGGGAGTATGTAGCCCCGGCCCCACCCCACATGACTTTAATTATTGTTTAATTAATGATACCACAGTAAGCTTGGACATCGATAGTTTCCAAACTGGTCAGAACGGGTTCACAAGCGCCATGACGTATGTTTCATGGCAGTGTACACACACACACACACACACACACACACACACACACACACACACACACAGACAGACGCACACGTGCACACGTATGTTCATTCAGACATATCTACACTGAAGGTGTGTTTGTGTGTATGTGTTTCTCTCGTAGGCCTTTCGGTAGTGTTCAACACATAAATCAGTATTTTAGGAAAGCATACATTTAGAGGCGAGTAGTTCGATCCATCCAGTAGATCGGTGAACTACGACGCCTTAAGGCCACCATCTTTTTTTTTCTTTTAGAATAACAGAAACAAAAACAGAAATCTTTTTTTTTTTTTTGGGAAACTTAATGTGCCAGTGTCTATACTCGATACTCTTCATACCTCAAAACAAGAAAAGGAAAATCTAGTGCCATTTTATTTGTCGTTCTTTAAAGAAGTTTATCGTTAGTACTTATCCATCGGAGACATGCATTCGCATGTGGTCATTGAAGTGCTCCATTTGGTCGAACTTGGCGGGGCACACAGAGCACACATAGGTGGTCCCTTCTTGGCAGCTCGCTTCGGCGGCCACGCCCACTCCCGTTCCGACCCCGGCCCCGACACCGGCACCTCCGCTCACCGGCATGGCGAGGGCCACCACTCCGGCTCCAGGTTCAGGGACAGCCATAGGGATGGGGATGGAGACCGGGCCCGGGGTGCCGGCACTCCCCGATAGGCCCGTGATGGCGCTGCCGGTGCTGTGCAGCGCCATGTGGCGCTCCAGCAGGGTCTTGTGGGAGAACTTCTTCTTGCAGATGTAGCACTCGTAGGACTTCTCTCCGCGGTGCAGCCGCATGTGGACGTTCAGGGAGCTCTTCTGGGTGAAGCGCTTGTTGCAGATACTGCACTGGTAGGCCCGCACCCCCGTGTGGGTCACCATGTGTTTGATTAAGTAATCCTTCAGGGAGAATGAGCGCCAGCAGATGCTGCACTGATGAGGTTTCTCACCTGGATGGACATGCAGGACAAAGGCATCATGGGAAAAAAGTAGAAGAAGAAGAAGAAAAAGAAGAAGAAGAAAAAGAGACATTTTCAGGTCAGAAAAACAAATACCTACAAACCTGAAGATACGAGGATTCAAAGCTGACACAGTTAATAATTTAGCATTCATTAATGACTTCATACACACACGTTTTCCTACATTACAAACAGAGGATTGTCAGTTTACACCGACCATGTGAGGACCTGTCACTTTCTGTCACTTTGAAAAAAACAAAAAAAGTACATTTACTTTTACTGAAATATTCAAATATTCATATACTTCAAATGTGTTTTTTTTAATGAAAATACAAAGTGACACAAATATTACAAAAATAATTATGGTCACTTTTCTTCAGAATAAATGTACTGAGTACTGACTTTATTTCAGCTGTAATTATATTATATTATATTATATTAAGACAAGCACTAAAAGCATCACACACAGACCAAATAACTGAGGAATTTGTTGTTTTTCTGTTTAAAGTAAATTGTACAATATATTATATTAATATTAATTAACATGAATAAATAATATTTATTAAATTACAATAATTAATAAAGTATTATAATTAATAATTGTGTCAGCAGGAAGAGATGACACTGTGAGTCTGTTTGAGTAAATTAATCATTTTGACTTTTTGTTTTGTTTATGCTCTACAGGAAGGTCAGAGGTCACATCAGCAGTGTGTATATATAACATGTGTGTATATATATATATATATGACCACACACACACACAAACACACACACATATTTACAGGTAAATTGTTATACTTTAGTTTGGGATGACAGCCAATCACATGTCACCTCTGTTCACATGTTACATAGTCTACATTTATTTTCTGTGTTTTCAGATTTTCATCAAATTCACATTTTTATATTTTTCTGTTTCTTTGTTGTTTCTTGTTAAAAGTGAACTGAAAGCCATGAAAAATATTTTAAAGTAAAAAACAATCCCTCGTGAACAAAAGAGAGAAAACACTAAGTGGATAAAGAAACAAATTTTGTTTTAAATAATAAAATCAAAAACAGATTTTTGTCTCCTCCTTTAAATTATTATTCAATTTCTTTGAAAACTGAGAATATAAAACAGAAGACAAAAACATGTTTGAAGTTTTTTCCATTAATGAATTACACTCATCAGTATATGGAGATGCTGCTCAGTTTAATTTAACAAATTTATTAATTTATTTTTTTTATTATTTTTCAAAAATACCAAAATATCTTTTACCTTTTTTCAGATCAGCAAAACAATTAAATATTTACAGACTTTTTTTATTGACCTGTAATATATTTTATTTAATTTGGATGTAATAAAAACAAATGTATTAATAATATATATTATTAAATATATAATAATAAATGTATTAACAATATTAAATATGTGTGAATCTCACGGACATATTACTCTGAATCAGTTTTTGTTTTAACTGCAGACATGTAATGTATTTAAATGTAATCTATCACTTTTCTTTGACTGTAATAAAAACAGATGTATTATTGATGTACAATAATAAATGTATAATAATATTAATATACAATAATATTACTCTGACTCAAGGTGCTGGTTTTGAATCAGTTTTTTTTTCTCAGACTGACTCTAAATGTAAAGATAAGATAAGACAATTTATTGATGCCATTTAATGTTATTGGAAATGTATAAATGTAAATGTATAAATATAAACATAAATGTAAATGTATAAATGTAAATTTATGAGTGTAAACATAAATGTATAAACATAAATGTGTAAATTAAAATTTAGAAATGTAAACGTATAAATATAAATGTATAAATGTAAATGTATAATTTATGAATGTATAAATGCAAACATAAATGTAAACATATAAATATAAATGTATAAATGTAAACATAAATGTAAATTTATAAATGTAAATGTATAAATGTAAAATTTATGAATGTATAAATGCAAACATAAATGTAAACATATAAATGTAAACGTATAAATGTAAACATAAATGTAATTGTATAAATGTAAACGTATAAATGTAAATGTATAAATGTAAACATAAATGTAAATGTATAAATGTAAACATAAATGTAAATGTATAAATGTGAACGTATAAATGTAAATGTATAAATGTAAACAAATGTAAAAGTATAAATGTAAATGTATAGATGTAAACATAAATGTAAACGTATATATGTAAACATAAATGTTTAAATGTAAACATATAAATGCAAATGTATAAATGTAAACATAAATGTAAATAAACATGAGGATAAATGTCAAAATGAATGTTAATGTAAATAAATGTAAAGGTCATCAGCTGCCTCAGACATCATCGATCAATAACTTTCTGTCCTCGCTCTGATCGTCTGAGTGAAACAGGAAATTAGAGGTCATTTGTGGCGGAAGGATTTTAATGAACAATAATAATAATTGATTCATGAGCAGGAGGTTTTTTAGGAGATCTAATTATAAAAGATTTAATTTGTTCTTTGTGCATGTGTGACGATGGTTTGTTCAGTTTGTGATCGATTAGACAGTCAGTGATCAATGGATGTGATTGATGATGTTAACATTCTAACTGGTCACACTGCAGTGTGTGTTTTTGTGCTCATTATACTTATAAAAATTCATTATTAATGTATTAATTTAAATGGGAAACAATAAAGACCATTTAAACTGAACCTGACCATCAGACCTCTGATCCAACCATGTTAGAGACAAACACTGTTCAACATTAGTGTGTTTACTTCATGGACATACACACTGACTGTACATATGGTATATGTATACATGTCATGGTGTGTTAGTCATGCAGCTCTGTAGAAATATCATGAATAAAAATATTAAATGAAACGTGTTGAAACATTTAAAATATAAACAAATAAAAGAGCTTCATCGTTAGTGAAAACAAATTCATTTAAAATTTTAAGAGCATTTATAGAGAAAATATTTGGATTAACCGTTGTGAACAAACGTGTGTTTTATGTTTTTGTATGATGATGTGTGAACAAACGTGTGTTTGTTTGAAACAAGTTTAAAACGTGTTTTATGTTTGTATCATTCACCAGTAATTAGGTTTATACCTACACTGCTGCACAAGCTGTATCTTAGTGTATTCATCTCACTGTTCATACTGTTAGTACTGTATATATACATACATTTATACATATATCTGTTATTTATGTATCTGTTTCCATTACTCTGAACTTTACTGATAAATTGCATTTTGTTGTGCTTTATGTGTTGAATCTAATCTAATAATTAAAACGACCTGAATAAAGTGAGTTTAAAGAAGAAGTCTTTAAGGACAAACATGTTTGAAACATGTTTGAAACGTGTTGTGTTCATGTGTTTGTATGATAATTAAAATGACCAGTTTAAAGTGATCTGAGGAGGAATATTCTGACTCACCGGTGTGGACAAACATGTGTTTGACGTAGTTCTGTTTGGCAGTAAAGGTTTTACTGCACAGAGTGCATTCATAGGGCTTCTTCTCCCCCGGACCCAGTCCTCCTGCAGCCTGTTGCTGCTGGGCTGGCGCCTGCTGTACCGACATGGGGTTCGGGAATGATGGCATCGCGGGGGACGGCACCGCCACGAACTGGGGCTGCTGCTGGCCGGGAAGGTAAAGGAAAGGCTTGTTGTCTCTGGCCGGCTGTGTGGGAAAGAGCGTGGGCAGGAAGGTGCTTCCAGCGGTGCCCATCACTTGGGAGTTGCTGGTCACGGTGAGCGGCATCCTCAGGTTGCTGGTGTGAGATTCTGCCTGGCGCATGTAGTGCGGGGCACTCGGCAGGGACTGGGACATGACTGAGTTTTGCAGGGGCTGCATCATGCTACTGTCACTAGTGCTGTGGGACGTGTCCCCGTCCTCCGTGTCCTGGACCTGCTCCGGTGACGAGTCGTTGACCTCTATGTGCACCGGTCCTCCTTCGCCCTGCTGGCTGTCGCCGCCCACGTCGCGGCTAAAGGCCGTCAGGTACGGCTGCTGCTCCATGGCATCGGGCTCAGTGCTGATGGAGGAGCTCACCCCTGAGTCAAAACTTTCAACCTTGGATTCGCTCTCCACGCCCTCGGTGTGGTCGGCGTCGTCTGGGCATTCAACCAGGTTGTCGTAGCAGTTGAACTCATCTTCGGCCTCCTGCTTGATGTGCATCCCCCCCATTTGAATGCGTACCGGGCGCGGCTGCTTGCGGCAGTGGGTGGACTCTGCTGTGGAGATGAAGCGATCCACCTGCTGGGATCTGTCCTGGATGCGGCTCATCCAGGGCGGATCTTGAGACTGGTGGTCCTTCTGAGTGCTGAGAGCCGGGTCGTAGTTTGCTGTCAGAGGGTTGATGTAGAGGGGGCGCTCGCGGGTGCCGTTCTGCAGGAGTCCGGGGTAGGAGTACAGCGAAGTGTATGCACGATCCATGCTCTGCTGGGATGTGGCTTGCATATAACCGGACTCTGCGTCACTGCTGGGCCCGGAGGTGCCGGACTCTGGCGTGCCACGGGGTGTTTCCTGACCAGAGTCTCCTGGTATAACGGGAAAGCCCCCGGGCCCAGCCAGGCCCACATTCTGGGACACGATGCGGGTACACTCATCGATGACGGTCTTAATCTGCAGGATGCTGGCGGCGGTGAGGATCTGCAGGGCCTCGGACTGAGACACCCGCAGGATCCCACTGTACATAAAGTCAATCAGCTTCTGGATGGACTGCACCGAGACCACCGAGGGGATCTCGATGTCGCTGTAGCCCAGCAGCAGCTTGTCCTGAAAGAAGGGGCTTCCAGCAGCCAGCACGCAGCGGTGAGCTCGCAGCATACTTCCATGGATCCGAACAGTCACGTCACAGAAGTGCCCACGGTTGCGCTGCTCATTGAGGGTCTCAAGTACAGAATTGCTGAAGTTGTGGAGATTGATGTTATGAATGCGCTCGGTCATCCCCTTGCAACTGATGTCACCTGCAAGCAGGAAGCAACACACCTGGATTAGACACACAGAGAGGCGGAGTTACGGATCAGACAGGAAGTCAGATGACAAAGTTCACATGATAAAATATATTTTACTGATTTATGATCACAGACAATCGATGGATGATTTATTATCAGTGACTGTTTGAAGATTCTTCACTGAACACTTTAAAGGGTGTGTTCATGAGAAGGGCGATGGATCACACACACACATACAAACACAGATTTATATTTTATCTGATTTGATGCTTGTAACTGTATTCATGTCTGAATGCTGAGTCAGACTCTTAAAATCAATAAATCTGATTATAAATGTGACACACCTCGGACCTCTGAACCGGGTCGGACCATAAACCTGCCTCCAAACAGGAAGTGATGTGAAAACCTTTGATTTGAAGATGAGCTTCAGCACATTTACAGAGTTTATATATTTATATGTTACAGATGAATCATAACATTGATGACACAAACTGACCTGAACTTTATGTGTTTGCATGATAATTAAAAGAATAATATTCTGATGAGGACAAACATAAAAAAAATGAAATATTTGGGTTATTCGATATGAAGCCTGAGCCCCAATACGACCCAGTTCTGACAGCTAGGCCGGTCCAGGCTGGACTCTGACCCTCCTCCATCCTGATCAGTTTAAATATCTGATGATTTATTAATGCATAGAGCTGACTGGACGGTCCTGATGACATCACACAGATGTATAATATTAAACGTGTTATCGTGTCTGCTGAACAAGGTGAAGATGATTAAAATGGTTCCCGACTGACGGCTGCAGCTCCTCCAGTGTCCAGCAGGTGGAGCTCTGAGCTCAGAGGATGGCAGCTCTTTGTTCAGGAAGTGACCCAGCTGCCGATCAGCAAGCTGATGATCCAAAATTCATCAGAATTTAATTAAACATGAGGTGTGAGCTAGGAGTCTGTTAACGAGGTGATTTTATAATTAATGAAGAATTTATGAGTCTGACAGAAAACTGAAAAAACAAAGGACTGACTTTAAATTAAATCAAAAACTTTAATTTAATTTAAATAAATGAAATATATAAAATATAAAAGTGTGTAAATGAATGTAAATCTAATCATTAAAATAATAAACTGAACAAAAACGTCAGAATAATTAAAATATTTATTAAAACATTTTAACGGTCAAACACGAGAAAATTATTTAATACATACTTTCAGGTTACCTCAGTTTAATGTTTGATTAACGTTTGTTTCATGTAGTTTTAACGTTTGATTAATGTTTGTTTTGTTTTAACGTTTGCTTCATGTTTGTTTCTGTAGTTTTAACGTTTGTTTTGTGTAGTTTTAACGTTGGATTAACGTTTGTTTTGTGTTGTTTTAACGTTTGCTGAATGTTTGAGTGAACTCACAGTTAGATGACGTTTTGTTCTGCTTGTGCGGCTGGTGATGGCGTGGGGGTGGGAGCCTCAGGTTGCTGGTGTGTGGTGATGATGATGATGGTGATGATGATGATGATGATGAAGGCTGATCGGAGGCCGGCTCTAGGCGAGGCTGTCAGTCGTCTCGCTCTGGATCATGAGTCGCTCTGCAGAACAAAGACAAAGACAGAGACATGAACGCCACTACACTGAGGCTGCTCAGACCACGCCCCCCAACACCACGCCACGCCACAGAGAGCCTCGACTGCTGTCGCCACAGCTGATGAAGAGGAAGGACGCCGTGTCCCGACCACAAGCTCAGATCAAGGTGGAGAGAACGCTGCTGGCATCCTCACAGAGTTATCTAACACAACCACCACACCCTTCACCAGAAACATTCCTGCAACATTTACACAACCATTACATACCTCACACTGTGAATGTGTGTTCCAATGTGTGTGTGTGTGAATGTGTGTGTGTTACAATGTGTGTGTGTGTGTGTGTGTTCAGACAATATCCAACATGATCATAATAGAAAAGTTCAAACACACGGGGCATTCATTGAAAAACACAAGACACCATCAGCATGTGACACACACACACACACACACACACACTGTAACACACACTGTAATACATACACACACATTGTAACACACACACTGTAACACACTCATACACACACACATTGTAACACACACACTGTAACACACTCACACACACACACTGTAACACACACACATTGTAACACACACACACATTGTAACACACACACTGTAACACACTCACACACACACACACACATTGTAACACACACACTGTAACACACTCACACACACTGTAACACACTCACACTGTAACACACACACAATGTAACACACACACACACACATTGTAACACACACACTGTAACACACACACACACACACACACATTGTAACACACACACTGTAACACACTCACACTGTAACACACACACAATGTAACACACACACACACACATTGTAACACACACACCGTAACACACACACACTCACACTGTAACACACACACACTGTAACACACACACAATGTAACACACACACACACCGTAACACACACACACTCACACTGTAACACACACACTGTAACACACACACACTGTAACACACACACACTCACACTGTAACGCACACACACATACACACGCACACACACACGCACACACTGTAACACACGTACACACACACACACACACACACACACACTGTAACACACGTACACGCACACACTTTGAAGGGGGCGGGATCAGACGTGCACACACTCCACGCTCTGACCAGTGACAGTAAAGAATGGACGTAGTCTCTGTGACGACACCCACCTGTCAATCAAAGCGTCCACGCTCTTAATCCTGCATAACTTTAAGCCTTAATATAACCTGAACAGGTGAGTTGTATATAAATTCACCCTCAGTACAGTTGTCATGAACGGGGAAATTAGCTACAGAGACCAAAACTGTTTTTTGTACCAGGCTGTAAACATGTTTATTTCTGCTGTGAAGGTGGACATTTGAACATGGGGACTTATGGAGACGGACTCACTTCTGGAGCCAGCCTCAAGTGGACGTTAGAGGAACTGCAGTTTGTGTCTTCACCTCACAGACACAGAGGATGATGGGTGTTTTGACCTCTGAAGTTGATGTTACTGTTGATTATTAATTATAACTTGTTAACATGTTTGTGAGTGGACAGGAGGGTGAGCGACTATTGTCACTGTGACAAACACTTTGTTTACATTCATCTTTATGTATCCTGCATCAAACAACACGGGCAGAGCACCAACATCTAACATGGAGCTGTTTGTAGTCCATCACACTACTTTGTAGTTTACAGATGGTGTCTCTCTAAACTCCTTGTCAGCTTTCCTTCACACCTTTCCTCATGACCTCTCCTTCACACCTTTCCTTGACCTCAATGAGGAGGAGAAGTGGTTAGGAAAGGAGGAGGTTGTATTTGTGATTATTTGACCCCATCAGTCAGCCTGGCCCGGCCAGACGCTGACCCTGCTGTAGGTGTGACCCACCCATCCATCCACACGGCTCCTGTCAGACGGACACGTGTGTGTTCCACATATATGTTCCACATGTGCCCCCTCCATCAAACTGAGCCAACAAAAGGACGACGAGGCCGGAGGAGGCAGCTCAGCTTGCCGTGACACAGCCAGACTACCTGCAGTGAATCCTAATCAGCCTGAGGGTCTGCACGCCTCCCCAGTCCCCGGACTGATGATCTTCTAAATTAATTAGATCCTCGGAGGAGGAGGCGGCCATTTTCTTTCATCCTAAAGACAAAATTTAGGGTGTGTTTCCTCAACTGTCTGCTGTCTGTCTGTCTGTCTGTCTGTCTGTCTGTATGCCTGCCTGCCTGCCTGTGTCCCTGCCTGTCTGCCCGCCTGCCCCATTAATTCCCAGAGGTCAGTGAGGCGGCGGTGCGGTGGCGGGATCACGCTCCAGACCAACAAAGAGTGAGGAGGAGGGGCAGTCTGCAGGTTAATCAGGTGACAGGCTGATGAAATACGCTGCATCTGATTGGACATCAGTAAATTAGGGTAGGGGTGAGGACATGAGAGGTGTGATCATGAAAGAAGCATCACAATAACATACATGTTGAATATGCTAATCATGCTAAGAACACTCAGAAAACAAACAGCCTTCGTGCTTTGTGTGACGCTCACACACACGAAGCACACGCGTGTTTATGAAGTGTTTTTGGTCTTTGTGTTTCACGTCATTAAAAAATATTTATGAGTCTGTTTGAATCGTCCTCTGCTGAATGATCTGCGCTCTAATTATTCATCTCCATCCTCAAAGAACATGAACATAAAAACACGCTACAGATGTGTGATCCTGTGTCAGTTAGTTCACGTGAACATGTGAACATGTGAACATGTGAAGGTGCAGCACGCTCAGAACAACACGGCTCAGACAAAGAAGAAGACCTGAAGTGAGAGCTCGTTCATACAGAGTGAAGTCATTAACAGGTGAAGTGACGAACACGCCTTCATCACGCCTTCTTCACATATGCAGTGATGAGAGAAAACACCTTGTATCTCCACCTTTATGATTTGTCTTATAGCAGCCTGCTGATGGGCCGAGATGACAGGCGTCATGAAATATGAGACCAGTTCTGTTCGGTCCAACGGACACGTGACAGGAAGAGTCTTCAAATCAACGAGAACATGGAAAGTTGACGTAAAGTTCACGTGTGTTCTGACAGCGTGTTCTGGGTTCTGGTCCAGATGGTTGATAATCCTCTAAAATTTTTCTTCTTCACAGACGTTCATATATCTGCCAATTAATCAGTTAACGTTCCACAAACGTTCCACAAACGTTTGTTGGCTGCAGCCGTTAACGACAGAACGAGCACGTTTAAATAAAATGACTGCGAGCCTCCGAGCCGAGCCAAGGACGTTAAGCTCAAGAGTCCTTGTTGAGGCTCGAGTGTTCACAGAAACGTTCTCTCAGACTCGGCCCGTGTGGAGGACGTTACGCTCATGAAGAGATCTATACGGATCCACAGAACGGACCGCTTGTCTGCTGGATGAAGTCTGCTCTGTGACAAACCTTAGGGACAGACGTGTTTTTTTTATTTTGGACGTGAAATAAAAGACGATGAAGCGTCAAACAAACTCAGAAAAATCATAATAAATGATTTATTCACACGGACTCAATGAATTTAAATTTGTATGTTAGTTATTTTTGTTCAGTTAAATCCTCCGAGATCCACAAACTCTTTAAAGGAAGTCTTGGCGTGTTCCTGATATTTCTACACACATACACAGCGTGTCATTTAGATGACCTGGTGTCATTGGAGTAAATCATGATCTGTTCCATCATACGTAGACTGTGATGCTCAAACACGCTACATATTTCAGACAGAAAACAAAGAATGGGATCATTTCATATCCTTGAGAGAACACGCTAATGTTCACGTATGTTTGTTTCTGCACAAAATGAGAGGATGCTTTAGAAACACATCACACACATGTGTATGTATATATATAAACTCGTATGTGCTACTGATATTTACAGCATGTGGTCAAACAGCAGAGTCTGAAAATGTTTACGTGTGGTTCTGACGTGTGATGTGTTAATCTGAGAACATGTGACTGGACCAGATGAAGCGAGCCCTCCCTCCAGAATTTGACCTGTTAGACAGGCTGGTAAAGTCTTAGCATGCTACACGCTAACAACACAGACTCAAAGGAAACAGCTGGAACATGTTCCTGTATCTATGGCAACAACAGATACACAGTTATGACACATACATGATGTACACGTCATATGATCAACTCGAGTCCGCAGCTTCATACATGTCCAAACATACAGATCATACATGCCCACACAAACAGATCATACATGTCAGGCTGAAATATAAACATAACCAACATACAACAACTTCAACACATCACTCTGTGATGTGGACCAACATACAACTTCAACATGTCGCTCTGTGAACCAACATACACCAACTTCAACATGTCACTCTGTGACGTGAACCAACATACAACAACTTCAACACGTCGCTCTGTGACGTGAACCAACATACGACAACTTCAACATGTCGCTCTGTGACGTGAACCAACATATGACAACTTCAACACGTCGCTCTGTGACGTGAACCAACATACAACTTCAACATGTCGCTCTGTGAACCAACCTACAACTTCAACATGTTGCTCTGTTACGTGAACCAACATACGACAACTTCAACACGTCGCTCTGTGATGTGGACCAACATACAACAACTTCAACACGTCACTCTGTGACGTGAATCAACATACAACTTCAACATGTCGCTCTGTGACGTGAACCCACATGACAACTTCAACATGTCGCTCTGTGAACCAACATACGACAACTTCAACAGGTCGCTCTGTGACGTGAACCAACATACAACTTCATCATGTCGCTCTGTGACGTGAACCAACATACGACAACTTCAACATATTGCTCTGTGACGTGACCCAACATACACCAACTTCAACATGTCACTCTGTAACGTGAACCAACATACAACAACTTCAACATGTCACTCTGTGAACCAACATACGACAACTTCAACACGTCGCTTTGTGACAAGAACCAGCGTACAACTTCAAAATGTCGCTCTGTGATGTCAACCAACATACAACTTCAACATGTCACTCTGTGAACCACCATACGACAACTTCAACACGTCGCTCTATGACGTGAACCATTATACGACAACTTCAACATATCACTCTGTAACGTGAAACAACATACAACAACTTCAACATGTCACTCTGTGACCAACATACGACAACTACAACATGTCGCTTTGTGTCGTGAACCAACATACAACAACTTCAACATGTCGCTCTGTGACGTGAACCAACATACAACTTCAACATGTCGCTCTGTGAACCAACATACAACAACTTCAACACGTCGCTTTGTGACGTGAACCAACATACAACAACTTCAACATATCGCTCTGTGAACCAACATACAACTACAACATGTCGCTTTGTGTCGTGAACCAACATACAACAACTTCAATACGTCGGTCTGTGACGTGAACCAACGTACAACTTCAATATGTCGCTTTGTGACGTAAACCAACATGCAATAACTTCAACATGTCGCTCTGTGACATTAACAAACATACATCTTCAACATGTCGCTCTGTGACGGGAACCGACAACAACTTCAACATGTCGCTCTGTTAACCAACATACAACAACTTCAACATGTCACTCTGTGAACCAACATACAACAACTTCAACATGTCGCTCTGTGACGTGAACCAACATACAACTTCGACATGTCGCTCTGTGACGTGAACCAACATACAACAACTTCAACATGTCGCTCTGTGAACCAACATACAACTTCAACATGTCACTCTGTGAGCCAACATACAACTTCAACATGTCACTCTGTGAACCAACATACGACAACTTCAACATATCGCTCTGTGAACCAACATACAACAACTACAACATGTCGCTTTGTGTCGTGAACCAACATACAACAACTTCAACACATCGGTCTGTAACGTGAACCAACGTACAACTTCAATATGTCGCTCTGTGACGTAAACCAACATGCAATAACTTCAACATGTCGCTCTGTGACATTAACAAACATACATCTTCAACATGTCGCTCTGTGACGGGAACCGACAACAACTTCAACATGTCGCTCTGTGAACCAACATACAACAACTTCAACATGTCACTCTGTGAACCAACATACAACAACTTCAACATGTCGCTCTGTGACGTGAACCAACATACAACTTCGACATGTCGCTCTGTGACGTGAACCAACATACAACAACTTCAACATGTCGCTTTGTGAACCAACATACAACTTTAACATGTCACTCTGTGAGCCAACATACAACTTCAACATGTCACTCTGTGAGCCAACATACAACTTCAACATGTCACTCTGTGAACCAACATACGACAACTTCAACATATCGCTCTGTGACATGAACCAACATAAAACTTCAACATGTCACTCTGTGACATGAACCAACATACAACAACTTCAACATGTCGCTCTGTGAACCAACATACAACAACTTCAACATGTCACTCTGTGACGTGAACCAACATTCGACAACTTCAACATGTCGCTCTGTGAACCAACCTACAACTTCAACATGTCGCTCTGTGAACCAACCTACAACTTCAATATGTTGCTCTATGACGTTAACCAACATACAACTTCAACATGTCGCTCTGTGACGTGAACCAACATACAACTTCAACATGTCACTCTGTGAACCAACATACAACAACTTCAACATGTCGCTCTGTGAACCAACATACAACAACTTCAACATGTCACTCTGTGACGTGAACCAACATTCGACAACTTCAACATGTCGCTCTGTGAACCAACCTACAACTTCAACATGTCGCTCTGTGAACCAACCTACAACTTCAACATGTTGCTCTATGACGTTAACCAACATACAACTTCCACACGTCGCTCTGTGACATGAACCAACATACAACTTCAACATGTCGCTCTGTGAACCAACATACAACTTCAACATGTCACTCTGTGAGCCAACATACAACTTCAACATGTCACTCTGTGAGCCAACATACAACTTCAACATGTCACTCTGTGAACCAACATACGACAACTTCAACATATCGCTCTGTGACATGAACCAACATAAAACTTCAACATGTCACTCTGTGACATGAACCAACATACAACTTTAACATGTCACTCTGTGAACCAACATATGACAACTTCAACAAATCGCTCTGTCACATGAACCAACATACAACAACTTCAACATGTCGCTCTGTGAACCAACATACAACAACTTCAACATGTCACTCTGTGACGTGAACCAACATTCGACAACTTCAACATGTCGCTCTGTGAACCAACCTACAACTTCAACATGTTGCTCTATGACGTTAACCAACATACAACTTCAACATGTCGCTCTGTTACGTGAACCAACATACAACATCAAGATGTCGCTCTGTGACGTGAACCAACATACAACAACTTCAACATGTTGCTCTGTGAACCAACATACAACTTCAACATGTCGCTCTGTGATGTGAACCAACATACAACTTCAACATATCACTTTGTGAACTCCGTGACGTGAACCAACATACAACAACTTCAACATGTCACCCTGTGACGTGAAACAACATACAACTTCAACACGTTGCTCTGTGAACCAACATACAACAACTTCAACATATCGCTCTGTGATGTGAACCAACATACAACTTCAACATGTCACTCTGTGATGTGAGCCAACATACAACTTCAACATGTCGCTCTGTGACGTGAACCAACATACAAGTTCAACACGTCGCTCTGAGAACCAACATACAACAACTACAAAATGTCGCTTTGTGTCATGAACAACATAGAACAACTTCAACACGTCGCTCTGTGACGTGAACCAACATACAACTTCAACATGTTGGTCTGTGACGTGAACCAACATACGACTTCAACATATCGCTCTGTGACGTGAACCAACATACAACTTCAACATGTCGCTCTGTGAACCAACATACAACAACTACAACATGTCGCTTTGTGTCATGAACCAACATACAACAACTTCAACACGTCGCTCTGTGACGTGAACCAACATACAACTTCAACATGTCGCTCTGTGACGTGAACCGACAACAACTTCAACATGTCGCTCTGTGACGTGAACCAACATACAACTTCAACATGTCGCTCTGTGACGTGAACCGACAACAACTTCAACATGTCGCTCTGTGAACCAACATACAACAACTTCAACACGTCGCTCTGTGACGTGAACCAACATACAACTTCAACATGTCGCTCTGTGACGTGAACCGACAACTTCAACATGTCGCTCTGTGAACCAACATACAACAACTTAAACATGTCGCTCTGTGAACCAACAGATGTTTTTGCAGCAGCAACATGATGAAACTTTGTTGATGTTTTTGTGACGAAAGACGAACTTGAGTAAGATGACAGAATTTTAAAAGAAACAGAATGAATGAAAAACTACAATTAAAATAAAACTATGTTTAAAATAAACTACATATATTCTACATTTTCATACATTAAAACCACATTCAAAGCTACATTCAGGGATTACAGATAGAGATCGACACACTTCAGAGAATTTAATGATTCTTCATCATATTTGCAGTAAAATGTTCAAACTTTAACGTGTTAAAATGAAACAAAATGATTTATCTTGTTTTATTATCATCACAGTGAGTCTGAAGTCGAGACGTGGACCGGATCCGACCTCTTTTTATTACCGAGCAGGTTCTCTGTGACTGCAGGAGGAAAAATGCTGCAGCACCCGGTCGGAGCGGTCCGACTCGTTCTGTAACAAGTCGATTTATAATCATACATGTAATGTGATTATATCATCACGGACACGCTTGCCTCATCTGGCTGGATGTTGGTGTAATCATGTGACCTTTGACCTCTAATGCAGCCTGTGAAGTAACATCAGTACAATATGCTGACCTGCAGCCTGTAGCCCCGCCTTCTTCTAAATGCATGCTGGGATACACTGAACTAACCCTGAACAGGACGAAAAACAACTGTGTGAAACACAGTGAATGAATGAAGAGAAACAAAGCTGGATGTTAGTTCACATGTTATTAACATGTCTACATGTTTCCACGTCAGCTGTCTGATTCTGAGGAACGCGCGTGTGAAACCTGAGTGGAGTGTGTGTGAAGCCGCTCTGACACACTCGGTGTGTTTGTGGTTGAACAGGTTTTCTCTGTCACGTAGATCAACTGTTAAAACGGTCCATGAAGAAGAAGAGCTCGCTCACACATTAACCCTCGCCGTCACGTTAAGAATAAACTCACGTGTGTTAATCAGGTCACGTTCAGGGCAGAAATACAAACAGTGTTCCCAACACGCTGACTCAAACTGAATTAAACTCCACAAGCTGCTCGGCTGCTCTGTCCGTGAAAACTCTCCGTGACTTCCTGACGTGTCGTCTCTCTCTCAGCCTCAGCACAGACTTTCCCTCCACTGAGCTCACCGTGACTCTGAGGAAAGCACATGTGTGCCACGGGGTGAGCTGAGGACACACATGCAGCTTGGCAAACATACAACTTCTCTATTAGAATCCAGGAGACATTTTTCACATCAGCCAAATGCCTGGGCCTGCCGTGTGCTCTGAGACAGGCAACACGGAGCCAACACGGACCAACACAGAGCTACACCAACCAACACAGTGCTACACGGACCAACACAGACCAACACAGGCCCACACAAAGCTACACGGACCAACACAAAGCTACACGGACCAACACAGACCCACACAGAGCTACACCGACCAACACAGAGCAACACAGAGCTACACGGAGCTACACAGAGCTACACAGAGCAACACAGACCAACACAGAGCAACACAGACCAACACAGAGCTACACCGACCAACACAGACCAACACAGAGCTACACGGACCAACACAGAGCAACACAGAGCAACACCGACCACCACAGAGCTACACCGACCAACACAGACCAACACAGAGCTACACGGACCAACACAGACCAACACAGAGCAACACGGACCAACACAGAGCTACACAGAGCTACACGGACCAACACAGAGCAACACAGAGCAACACGGACCAACACAGAGCAACACAGAGCAACACGGACCAAAACAGAGCAACACAGAGCAACACAGAGCAACACGGACCAACACAGAGCTACACGGACCAACACAGAGCTACACAGAGCAACACAGAGCTACACGGACCAACACAGAGCAACACAGAGCTACACGGACCAACACAGAGCAACACAGACCAACATGGAAACAGAAAAATAAACTAAATGTTTTAACATTTGATGAAAATCTTCAGAAAGACACAAAATAAAACACAAACACGTCTGACTGAACATGTACTGTGTGTACTGTGTGTACACTGTATGTACTCTGTGTGTACTGTATGTAGTGTGTGTACTGTGTGTACTGTATGTAGTGTGTGTCTTCGTCATCAGAGGTCATTTATTTAATTAAACAGACGTCAGCTGATCCAACAGTTTATAATTAAATATGTAATTAAAACATTTAAATAATTAAATATTTATTATAACATTTATATATTTAATTAAATGAAACAGCTCGTTATTTTTAACACTTTCAGCTGGAGCCAATCAGAGCTCAGCATTAATGTGTCATAACCACGTCAGACAGGAAGTTATCAATAATATATAATACATATATATAACGTAATTAAATATATGTAATAATAAATCATTGATCAGAACCAGGACACTCTTCATGGGTCAACTTTTTCTGATCCAAATGTCACATGTTCTGTCAGGTTGTCATGGTAACCGCAGACTGCCGTAATAAAGCTGCAACTGCTGAAAAATCGTCTCTCGTTGATGAAAGGTTAGTTTAAGGTTAGTTTAAGGTTTGTAAAGGTCTCTGGTTCTGATCCGGTTCTGACCAGGTCCACAAAGACTTGAATGAACCCCTCAGAGGTCTACAGAACCAGAAGCAGACACGTGAGCACAGACCGGTACAGATGGCCGGGTCGGTTCTGAATGAAGACGGAGTAACACAGAGCAGGTGAACTGGAACCAGCACAGACCAGAACCAGAACCACCTGCTGGAGGAGTCCAGACCTGGTACACATACCTGAACCTGAACTAAAACATGTTTTAACCCCATCAGAGCACACAGGTGAGCCTCACCTGTCAATCATCTGAGACAGGTCAGCCAATCAGAGGACAGCACGTGAAGACAGGAAGTGATCAAAATACACAGGTGTGTTCACACACACTCTTACACACTTACGCATACACACACACACAAACACACACACTCCCACACCCTCTCTCTCTCACACACACTCTCTCTCTCTCTCTCTCCCACGCGCGCTCACACACACACACACACACACACACACACACACACACACTCTCTCTCTCTCTCACGCGCACACTCACACACACACACTCTCTCTCTCTCTCTTTCTCACACACACACACACACACACACACACACACACACACACAGGTGGACCCGGGTCCGGATCCTTCCGTTTCGTGCAGGTCTTCATGGACCCCCTCAGAACAGAACCGGTCTCTGACGTAGAGCTCCACACGCGCACGCGCTCTTTATGTGACAAAGACAACATTTGTTCCACGCACACGCGTACACGCACGCTCTCTCTGCTCCTTCACACACAGAGACGCACGCGCGCACGGTCCGGATAATCGGAGTCCAGACGGACGTGTTGATCTGGACCAGGTCGCTCCGGGTTCGGGTTTTAGGACTCTGTTCTGGTCCAGCCGCCACACGCGCGCGCGCTCGTATTGAAGTTTGCCGACGCACACGCGGACGCAGAAAGAAGCACGAGCCGTGCAACTTTAATGACAGCAGAACCAGAACCCCGCAGACCCGGACCCGGACCGGACCCCGGCCCGCCGGACCCAGGTCTGACTCCAAACAAACTGGATCGGGTTTACCTTCAGTGCGTGCGCGCTTAGAGTCGAGGCGAGCCGAGCCGAGCCGAGCCGAGCCGCTCCAGACACCGACACCTCCCGGGAAGTTCAGCGGGCAGAAGCGTGCGTGGAGCCGGTGTGTGCGTGCGGGGGGTGCGCTGGGGGAGGGGGGGTCACGGGAGGAAATAACTGACCTAAAACACGCACGTCCCTGCAGCTGCGGGCTCACAATGTGAAGTAGCACCGCGCACAGAACCAGACCCGAACCAGAGCTTTGTTCTGATGAGCCCCCCGGCCCGGTGCGGGGGGGAGATGACAGACGAGCTTTGATCCAACGTACGTGAAGAAAAGACGGACCCCGCCACATGCGGGACCGGGCTCTGCGGGACCGGGCTCTGCGGGTCCAGATCAGGTTTAACGGACCGACTGAGAACCAGAAAGAAGCAAGTTCCGGACTAGACGTGTCCGAATGCGTGATGAGCCCCGCACACCCATCCTCAAACCTCAGACCCGCTCACACACTTTTCTCCGCTTACCTGCACTTCGAAGCTCGTCCACAAAGTCCCGGTGTCGGTCCCGGTGTCGGACTGCCCCCCGGTTCTGTCCCGGTTCTGCTCGGTGACTTTGTGTGTTAATGTCTTCCTTTACTTTCTTTCATTTCTCACTTCCATCTTCTTTTCATCTCATCAATAAACACACGCTGCAGCCTACCTTCACGACCAGAGCCCGCCCCGTACACCGGGGGGGGACCAGGACCGGGGGCAGGCACGCCCTCTCACTCACTGCTGCTATTGGAAGAACCGACGGTTCGAACCGGGTTGGACCGCGAACCCGTCAACATTACTGTACCCCAATCAGAGGGGGGAGGGGGGCGTGCGGCGGTCCGGTCCGGTCTGTGGGGGCGGTGCCGGTGCTGTAGTAGTAGTACTGTAGTAGTAGTAGTAGTTGTAGCAGTGGGAGTGTTAAAGTTGGACTCAAACGTCTAAATGAAGTCCTGGTTCTGATGTGGTTCTGCTGGGTGAAGGTGGACCCGGTCCACGCAGACCCTCAGAGCCGGGCTCGGTTCTGGACGTCAGGTTCAGTGGGTTTAAACACACAGTAGATTTGTGAATGAAGTGGATCTGTCCCCCGTGTGGAGCCGAGCCCGGCCCGGAGCTGAACTTCTGATTGGTCACCGTCTCTGTCTGTAGCAGCTGCGCGGCCTCCGATTGGTCGGCGGGGCTGTCAGTCCCGTGCGGCGCTAACAAGTTAGATTGCGCGCGCTGTCTTCTACTTTCTACGCATTTCTATTTTCTCATTTATTTATTTTTTAACGTCCCGAGCTGACCTCGAGTCAGCGGCGGGAAAACACAGCCGGCCGGCCAATCAGGAGCCAGACGGCGCGCGCACTTTTCTGTTTCTTCTTCTGCGTTTATTTCGACTTTTTGTCTATTTTCTGCGCTTCACGCACACACAGGCTGCGGGACAATGAGGCGGGAACGGGTCATGGGACCCCTGTCTAGACAGTGACAGGTGTGTGTGTGTGTGTGTGTGTGTGTGTGTGTGTGTGTGTGTGTGTGTGTGTGTGTGAATATATAATTCATGTGTGTGCAGTACTACACTCAGTACTACACTCAGTACTACACACAGTACACAGAGTCCAGCCGGGTTCTGTTGGGTTCTGGGGGTCTGGGTCTGGCTCTAGGGGTCTGGGTCTGGGGTCTGGTTCTGGTTCTGGGGGGTCACTGTGCTCCGGGTTCTGGACTATATCAGCCTGTTTCCTGACAAAGAGGTCAGTTAAGGTGACGCTCGCGCCGCCCGTCTGGTTTCGCGCCCTTCCTTGTGCGTGCTGCGTGTCCCGCACGGCCCGCACGGTGGGACTGACACACAGCTGCACTCTTGAACCCGGCCTTCACGCCCCCTGTCCCCCCCGGTCCCCCTCCAGCTGTATCGGGGCTGATGTGCTCCTCGAGGCGGTCTCGGGCCGGGGGGGTCCAGGCTCTCGGCTGGCTGTGCGCGCCATCTGCCGGCCTGAGAGGAGGATTAACGGCTCGAGTTCAGCGGAGGACAGCCCGCCGTCACTGGTTTGACCTACATTAGGCAGGAACACCGGAGAACACCGGAGAACACGGAGGAACACCGACCCCGGCCCGGTCTGACCCCCCTCCAGCAGCCCTGCAGCCTTTAATGTCGAGAAAAAACCGGGTTCATGTGGATCAGGACCAGAGACGGACCGTCCCGGACCGTGCACGCCCTGAACCGGCAGCTGCACGTGAGGAGAGGATTGACGGGAACATTTTGTTTTGGAGGGGGGGGGGGGCAAGACCAGAAGACAGAGACCGGGACCAGAGAACCGAGACCGGGACCAGAGGACTGACCCCCCAGGAACGAAACATCTAAATACACAGCAAATATTTACTTAAGTATTAATGTATGGAAGACAAAGATTATTATATATAAACTCACCCATACATAGTGTGTGTGTGTGTGTGTGTGTGTGTGTGTGTGTGTGACTATATATATATATATATATATATATATATATATATATATATATATATATATACATAATTATTCATAGGCTTTATATATACAATTATACATATTTATATATATATATATATATATATATATATATATATATATATATATATATATACATATATATATATAATTATACATTGCCTTTATATTTAATTATACATAGGCTTTATATATATAACTATACATAGTCTTTATATATAATTACTCATATTCTTTTTATATAATTATAATAATTATACAGAGGATATATATATATAATTATTCATATCTTTATATATGATTATACATAGTCTTTATATATAATTTTTCATAGTTTTTATATATAGTTATTCATAGGCTTTATATATATTTATACATAGGCTTTATATATAATTATTCATAGTCTTTATATATACTTATACATAGGAGTTATATATAATTATTCATAGTCTTTATATATAATTATTCATAGTTTTTATATAGAATTATTCATAGTTTTTATATATAGTTATTCATAGGCTTTATATATATTTATACATAGGCTTTATATATATTCATACATAGGCTTTATATAGAATTATACATAGACTTTATTTATACATAGGCTTTATATATAGTTATTCATAGTCTATATAGAATTATACATAGACTTTATTTATACATAGGCTTTATATATAGTTATTCATAGTCTATATAGAATTATACATAGGCTTTATATATATTTATACATAGGCTTTATATATAATTATTCATAGTCTTTATATAGAATTATTCATAGTCTTTATATAGAATTATACATAGGCTTTATATATAATTATACATAGGCTTTATATATTGTTTATAGTTTATACTTTGACATCAGAGTTTTGTGTGTTTTGGTTGAAATATTAGAAATATTAAAATGTGACTGCAGTCAAACGTGTGCAGAAGAACACGAGTGCTCAAGTCTTCATTAAAACATTAAATATGTTCAAGAGAAAACATCTGTTCATATGTTTGACATTTAGGTTCTGGTTCTGGCTCTGTTTCAGACTCTGTCCTTGTTCTGACCGTGTTCTGTTTTGGTCTGACCTCTGACCCTCTTGAGGTTTCCATGTTTCTGCGGGTTCCTCCGTGACGTTCCCTTCACAGAACACGGAACATCATCATGTTCATGTACCTCCACCCTCTTCATCACACAGTGTAAACAAAGAGACACACCTCAACGTCTGTTTCACTGGAATGATCCTCACATACAGTTTATACACGCATGATCTTATTCAGCCTTGAGACTATGTGACTACCTTCACATGTTCAGTAATTACACACAGCATGTGCTGTAGCACATACTTTACACTTGTGCTACAGCACATACATTAACTGTGTGCTTAAATGTGTAAAGTATGTGCTGCAGCACACAGTTAACACACTTTACCCGTGTGCTGCTGGAGGCCACAACTGTTGAACTTTGTGTGGTTTAACATGTTCTGTCCTCAGAGTCATGAATATTAAATCATTCACATGAGACAGGAACACACCTTCATTATCGGGTCCAACATGCCTACAGCATGTCGTGACGTCCGTGTTACACGTTTCATTGAACCTGATCTCGGAGCAGTCAGACCTCTGAGGTGTCTCAGAAACGCTGACACGTGAACACGTTAAGAAAAACTCACGTGTTTGTCAGGTTGAACTCACAGCAGAGTTTGTTCTTCAGCAGCTTTGGACCAGCGGGAAGAGAACGTGTTCAGGCACAGGGCATGGGGCCGGTGTCGTAACAGAACCGGTGCTGGACAATACATAACTTAGCATCATGGATCATGTATGTGAGTGCCTCGCAGCGCAGCAGACAAAATAATCTGCAAACACAAAGACAGATAGAACCCGGACTGACTGAAGCCCGGCCAAGACCTTGAGTGAGCATCCGGGTGAGCGGTGGGCAGGTCACATGAGGACTTTGGCTTCCTGTTTGTCTGCTGTCTGAGAAGAAGACTGGTTTCTAATTTCAGAACCAGAACCAGAACCATGGCTGTGTTGTGTGTCTGAGTCATGTTTGACTCCATGTTGTTCTTGACTTGATGCTGGATGATAAACCTGATCAGGTCTGACTCCTCCTTTCCCTTACCTGAGTCGCTCATGTCCAGATCCTTGAGAGCATGGAATTCCTTGAAATGACAGCGATAGCCTGGAGCTTAGAACTCTGTGATGGGCTCAGTTTCAAAGCTCTGTCGTTGATGAGTTCCAGACCCAGAACCCACATAAACTGCTTAATGGTTTCATTAACTCAATGCTGCTCACTGCAGGCAGAACTGTCTGAACCATCAGAACCATCTGAACCCATCTGATGCATCAGAACCATCTGAACCCATTTGACCCCGGAGATTTATTCAACACAGTTCACAGACATCAGGAAAACAAACGTTACAGGAAGTTCTCATACTGAGTCAACATGAACAGAACCAGGACCCTGGACCTGCTTCATTCAAGGTAATATTCACACAACATGTCCTAATATGGTCACACTCACAGGAAGTTGAAGATGAGTTCTTGTAGTTTGGAATGTGACCAGAAGGTGGCGTCCAACTCCACATAATGAGACAGAGGAAAGACCATCACTCACACACACACACACACACACACAGCCTGCTGCCCAGTCTGCTCTGTCAGACAGCCTCAGTGTTACACCTCCAGGTTCAGACAGACAGACAGGCAGACAGGTACCTGTGGACCTCCACCACCTCCACCTGTTCAGTTCAGATGGTGCTGCCTGCTACCATGAGACATTATCCAATCAGCAGCTACGCTTGTGTCAGCAGGGCTCAGGTACCTGGTCACCAGGTTCTGGTTCTGGTTCTGGTGTGTCAGCAGAGTCACAGTTTGTTCTGTGTTTCCTGTTTTATTTTGTAGTTCCCTGTCTGTGTCTTGTCTACTTCTACTTCCTGCCTTGTTTTCCTGCCTGTTTTTCTTTTTTTTTCTTCTTGCACCTGTCTGTGCTGTTTTGTGTTCGTCCCTACCAGTAAGTCATTAAAGTTTCTTTCTATACTCATACCTGCTCTCCGTACCCGGGTCTGCATTTGGGTCCATCCAGTCCTGAACCATGCACTGTGACACCAGTATCTGTCCAACACTGACACAAAGTCATTCTTCTGATGCCGCCGGAGCGGAGTGCTTCCTGTTTGATCCAGTCTGTGAGTGACTGTGAGGGCTGCTAAAGTCATCTATATCCGGGCCTCACTGATTACTGTACAGAACCACAGCTTCAGAACTTTATTCAAACTGGATCAGATTTTATACATAATATATTTGCTGCTTTTCCCTCTGACGTCCTCCAATTGCTTCAACTCTGTGATTTACACATTTTATGATGGACACATAGCTTTAGCCTAACCACTTGCTAAAGTAGATAACTGCTAATAAGCTGCTGCTAACTGAATCTGCTATTAGCATGCTAACAGAACCGGATCAGCAACCGGACTGGGTTGGAGCACAGCCGCTGAGACCAACAGAGGATAACGTTACACTACAAAGGTGATTTACAGACTTTCTTTCATCTCGCTCAGAAACTAAAGTTAGATCTGTGAACATCTGCCTGCTTCATCAGGACACTTTATTCTGTAGCACTGAGAGTGGGCCAGCCCGGCCCAGCAAGCAGAGCCAGAATCTTCACAAAGCATCCCCGAAACTCACCAGTGAAGTGACACTTCCTCCAGCGATGTGCCGACACCTGTGGGCGTCTCTCGGCCTCAGAAACTCTCGGTTTTGATGCCAGCTGAATATTTTTGGACCACGAAGATGAGATTCTGCTTGGCAGACACCAACAGAACCAGAAATATTTATAACACCTGAAAGATGCTAAAAATAATTCAATAACTCATCATATGAGCCCGAAACACTGAAACACTGAGACCAGCGTTTTTTCAAACAGGCCACACATGTCGGTGGAAGTGAAATGTGACATCATACGTGTCGTGGAAGTGAAATGTGACATCACAGGTGTCGTGGAAGTGAAATGTGACATCATACGTGTCCGTGGAAGTGAAATGTGACATCACACTTGCCGTTTGTAGTGAACTGTGACATCACAAGTGTCGTTTGAAGTGAAATGTGACATCACACGTGTCGGATGAAGTGAAATGTGACATCACAGGTGTTGTGGAAGTGAAATGTGCATCACACTTGCTGTTTGTAGTGAAATGTGACATCACAGGTGTCGTGGAAGTGAAATGTCACATCACACGTGTCAGTTGAAGTGAAATGTGACATCACATGTGTTGTTGTAACATCACACGTGATGTTTGAAGTGAAATGTGACATCACACATGTCGTTGTGACATCAGACGTGACGTTGAATTTAAATGTGACATCAGACATGTCGTTGTGACATCACACGTGTCGTTTGAAGTGAAACGTGACATCACACATGTCAGTTGAAGTGAAATGGTGTCACTGTCCCCGTTAAATTTAAATCTGGCCATGCTCCCGTCAACAGCCTCATGATCTGGATGTTGTGTTCAGGTTCAGCCCGTTTCAATGACCAGCGCTCGTCCTTGGCCTAGTTTCGGGTCCAAGGAATGCCACACAGTCCGAAGACTTTAAAGACGGCAGCACACAACGATGGAGACGGCATATTTCTGGGTGAGTTATCTTCACTTCTACAGTTATGATGTTTTGAGGACGTCTACGGGGACAGACAGGCTGCTCTTTAACAGAATATATGTGTTTAACATGTTTCTATCATTTACATGATCATGATCATCATCATCACGCTTCATGTGTGTTCCTGTTGTTTATGTTGAAGCTTGTAATGTTTATTAAGTTTGCGAGAATCCTCGAGTGCAGAGCAGCTTGGATAGATCACCCCATATACGGGTCACCCATGTTAGCATGTCTCCTGACAGAAAACACATGATACAGACACTACATACATGTGTATACGTACATACATGTACGTACATACGCTCTGTCAATGTGAGGACACTCTACCCATATACATGTACATGTAAAAACGTCAATGTGATCCAAGATTTCATTTTTAAAGGAGCAGAAAATGTCATTGTGAGGACTCTCTGTCCATGTGAGGACGCTCTGTCGCTCTGTCCATGTGAGGACACTCTGTAGCTCTGTTCATGTGAGGACACTCTGTCCATGTGAGGACACTCTGTAGCTCTGTCCATGTGAGGACACTCTGTCCATGTGAGGACACTCTGTTGCTCTGTCCATGTGAGGACACTCTGTCCATGTGAGGACACTCTGTTGCTCTGTCCATGTGAGGACACTCTGTCGCTCTGTCAATGTGAGGACACTCTGCCCATGTGAGGACACTCTGTCCATGTGAGGACGCTCTGTTGCTCTGTCCATGTGAGGACACTCTGTCGCTCTGTCAATGTGAGGACACTCTACCCATGTGAGGACTCTCTGTCCATGTGAGGACGCTCTGTTGCTCTGTCCATGTGAGGACGCTCTGTTGCTCTGTCCATGTGAGGACTCTCTGCCCATGTGAGGACGCTCTGTCCTTATGATTTAATAATATGATGTTTTACAGTTTGACTTTGTTAATATCTTGTGAATATCTCATGAATCTCTCTTGTTAATTGTCATCATTTGTTTAGCTTTGTGTGTTTTTTCTGTCACATGAACATTTGTTCATGTGTTACTAATTTTGATTTTATCTGAAATATATAATATATATAAATATATCTGACGTGCTCATTAAAGTTTCAGGTTCAGCCTGATGTCAAAGATCAGAAATAAGAACTCTGTTTAATAAAATATAAAAACAGTTTAATATAAAAAATATTGTTAATGTGATGACAGTGAAATATCCAATTAACGTTAACGAGCTCTGAGCAGGTGAGCAGGTGTGTATTTATAGACCGTCTGTGGACACGTAGACACGTCTGTTCACGACGGGACTCAAACGTTTGCTCATCACCCTCAAACGGTTTACTGACGCCTGATTGGTCGCTTTGTGGGGAGCTGGAAGAGTCTGTGGTGGGGGCGGGGGTGGGGCGGCTGTCCAATTATAGCAGTGATGATGTAAACCCCCCCCCCGGTGTGATGGTACGGTCCACTGTCTTAAAGGTAGAGTGTTATTTAAACTGAACACACACACACACACACACGCACTACGACAGCAGCCATATGACAACAACAAACCCCCTCACTCCTCCTCCTCCTCCTCCTCCTCATCGCCATGGCAACAACTGCACCATTGCTAAGGCAACAGCTGCAGAGAAACAAGCAGAACAAGAGTGTGTGTGTGTGTGTGTGTGTGTGTGTGTGTGTGTGTGTGTGTGTGTGTGTGTGTGTGTGTGTGTGTGTGTCTTCTTCTGTGGTGCATCGTAAGTAATTCACACTCTCTCCTCCTCAACACATTTTCTTTTGGTCTAATTCACACACACTGTAACACACACACACACACACTGTAACACACACGCGCACACACACTCCTCCCTCTCTTCTTCCTCTCCATCTTTTGGTCGTTTCTCCGTCTTATTCTCTGTTTTCTCCCTTTCTTTATTTTCTTTCCTCGCCGTGATCCTCCATCCTCTCCTCCATCCTCCTCTCCTCCATCCTCTCCTCCGTCCTCTCCTCCTCCCCCTCTTTTCTTTTAACCCTCTCCACCTCTGCTCTTCATCTCCTCCTCCCCTACTCCATCTCTTTTCATATTCACTCCATCTTTCCTCTCATTTTTACTCTCACCTCCTTTTCTCAGCTCGTACTTAAGACCTCCTCCTCCCTCCTTCTCTCTCTCTCTCTCTCTCTCTCTCTCTCTCTCTCTCTCTCTCTCTCTCTCTCTCTTTCTTTGCCCGCTCTCTCCCCCTCCTCCCCTCCTCTCCTCCCCTCCTCCCTCCCTCCATCCTCTCTTTCCTCGCCGCCTCAGTCAGTCAGAGAACAGATTCGTGTTCGGAGAGAAAAAGGGGGACCGGCAGGCCGAGGTAGCGAGCCGGAGCGGGGCCGGCTGGGGAGCGGGGAGTCTGTCAGGGGGGACGGGGGGGTTCACCATGGACTGCCTCTGCATTGTGACTACAAAGGTAAGAGAAGAGGAGTGGAGGAGAAGAGTGGAGTAGAGGAGGAGGGGAGAGGAGAGGAGGAGAGGAGAGGAGCTCTAACGTGGTCAGGTCTTTGTCAGATGGTGGTTCTGATCTGGACCTGAGGCTCAGCCGGTCCACCTGAGCGCCCCTCTTTAAATCTTCCTCTTTCACACTCACTCTGCTCTAAACTGACCCAGTGGACCTGGAGCCAGCTCTCAGGGTGCTGGTTCTGGTCTTTGTGTCATGTGGGTCTGCAGAATCTGTCAGGGACCGTCCTGCATGCTAATCTGCTCCTCAAACAGGATGTGAGGTCGTTATGTCACACGTGTGCCGAGCTCCAGACCCAGACCCTATTGGTACCGGACTGTACTGGACTGTGTTGGACTGTACTGGACTATAGAGGACTGTACTGGACTGTATTGGACTGGACTGGACTGGATTGGACTATAGAGGACTATACTGGACTGTGTTGGACTAGACTGGATTGGACTAGAGAGGACTATACTGGACTGTACTAGACTATAGAGGACTGGACTGGACTGTGTTGGACCGGACTGGACTATAGAGGACTGTACTGGACTGTGTTGGACTGTGTTGGACTGTAGAGGACTATAGATGACTGTAGAGGACTGGACTGTAGAGGACTGTACTGGACTGAAGAGGACTGTAGAGGACTGGACTGTAGAGGACTGTAGAGGGCTGGACTGGACTGGACTGGACTGGACTGTAGAGGACTAGTACTGGACTTACAGGTGAGCATGTTGCTGTAGCACCTGAACGTAGTTTGTGGCAGGAAGTGGCACACACACAGGAAGTATGTGAAGGTGGGCTGGCAGTCTGATGTGGTCTGTTGTGGTATAATGTGGTCTGATGTGGTCTGATGTGGTCTGCTGTGGTCTAATGTGGTCTGATGTGGTCTAATGTGGTCTGTTGTGGTCTGATGTGGACTCTCTCAGTGCAGCTGGTTCTTTCTGGATTACATAAATTTTGTGGCTCATCACATTCATTTGCTTATCAAGCTCTCAGTTTCCATGGCAACCGCGATGATCGGTCAGTTAAACATAGAGAGGTGGAGGTGCAGTCAGCTGAGCGGGAGGTGGACTCCACCTCCAACAACAGGAAGACCACAAGAGGCCGGACCAGGTCCAAGTCCAAGTCCAAGTCAAGGTCCAGGTCCAAGTCCAAGTCCAGGTCCAGGTCCAGAACCCGTCGAGGGTTAGCTCAAAAACTAAACACAGAAACTAAACAAAGATGTTGAGTTTGTAAAAAGAAAGTTGATGATCGATGATCGATCGATTGTCAGCTGATCAATGTGTCAGATTAAAGACCGTGTTTGAAGTTTGAGTCCAGGTGAAGTGAACTGATCGATGATTGGTCCTGATGCCTGTTTCTGATCAACCAGTCAGATGTGTGATCACATGTTCCTCACTTTAACCTCGATGAACTTTGTCCTCTCGTCTTGCTGGAGATGAAACTTTAATTGCGGCCGGCTGCATTGCAGGTGAGCAGTTTGACAGTGGAGCAGCTGAAGGCTGAACACCCCGACACCCACATGCTGTCAGACCGGTTCACTGAACAATGCTGCTCCCGTGCAGATCTGCGCTCAAACTCTGACTGTGTGGGTGAAGAGATGTGAGCAGTGTGTTCACCGAGTTTAACTGAAACTCCACCGAGTCTGAATGAACGACATGCTGAGTCCGAACGAGTCTGACCGAGTCTGAACAAGTCTATTAAACTTCAAACTAACATTGTGAAAAGAAAATTTACTGAAACTTTAATTGATTCCATAAATGTATCATTTAATTTAATAAAACAGAAAAATACTGTAAAAATAATGAAGTAATGTTTCTAAAGTAGTTTGTTAATTTACAGAAAATGTTTGTTTTTGTTTTACAGTGAACCTATCAGGACGTCTTCTTTGGTTTTGAACAGGAAGTTCTGTTTGTTTGAAACTCAGATAAAACCCGCCCACATGTGATGTCATCAAGAGACGGCACTCTGATGATGTAATTTCTAAAAACAGTCAAACTTCAGCAGATTATGTAATTTTCTGCTTCCTACACTCAAAATAAAAAATGAAACATACGACAGAGAAGCTTCATACAGACAAGCGATTACATAACAAGGACAGTCTAGATTAAATATTAATTATTATTTAACACAGACTGTGTGAGTCAGAGAACAGACGTCGTGTTCACCGTAAAAAGTCGTATTTTGAACTCAGCAGAAATATTTGTTTGTTCCTGTCGTCCTTCCTTCTATCATCCTCCTCTCCCTCCTTCTTCTTCTCTTCTCATGTTTCCTTGTTTCCGTCCTCTCTTCCTCCTTCACCTCTCTCACTCCCTCACTCCCTCTCTCCTCGTTAGCTTAGCTTCTGTCCTCTTCAAATGAATTAAACATCACGCCGTCTCGTTTGGACTCTTTCATGATATTTATGTGTGTGTGTAAGAATGAGGAGCAGCTGTTGGGTCGGTTCTGGTCGGCTCTGCAGGATGACACAGTTCTGGATCAGTGACCCAGTGAGAGTTAACATGATCTCTGCTCAAGGTTGAGAGTCCACGAGTCCACGAGAGGCCAGCAGATCTGAGACCTGATCCTGCCAAGTCTAGTCCCAGGGCACAGTGAGCCCAACAGAACTGAATAGAACCGAGCTTCTTTAATCCTTTGATGAACATTTATGTGTATTTGGCTTTTACTTTCTAACTTCTGCATTTTTGAGTGTTCTCACATTTTTTTGTGTATTTTTAATTTTTAGCCTATTGTAAACAACGTGGACTAAAAAGGGCCTGTTGTTACTCCTCTACACATAAATGTGCACATTGAAACCCATTCAAAACACTATTTTTGATCCTGCTCAAATACAGTATAAAACATGTAAATTCTCATTTCTCTGCTTCATTTGAGGCCTGCGGCTTTTAAGTGTAGATTGGTGAAGTGAAGTGAAGAGTGGTGAAAGCTAACACTTTGTCTATGCTAAGCTAACCTTGAGTCTCCATCTGACGTCCAATCAGGACAAATGAAGCTCTGAATCTGATTGGACGATCTTTGTTTCTGTTTGTATCTGATTGGTTCTTTGTGTTCAGTTGTTTTAACGTTTTTTTAACATTGTCAAAGCATTCAGCCCGTCAGCACCGCAGTTTGTCCTCAAACCATCCAAATGACAGATCAGAACCAGTACAGCCTGACTGGACCGAACACAGTCGACTCGCATCAAATAGTTCTGTGTCAGGAGGTTCTGTTGGCCTCACCTGAGTCGAGACTCTGTAAAGTTCAAAGAGTGTTATGTGATTGTGTGTGGGACTACAGGACCCAGAAGGCCGAGTGGCTGTCACAGTGACACCTGGTGGCTCACTGATGAACTAAACGAGTCCAAACCAACCTGGACCAGAACCTGAGCCGCTCCTGTCACCTCAGAGAACTCAGACATGAACCACAACCAGAACTGCACACACACTGTAACACACTGTAACACACACACACATTGTAACACACACATTGTAACACACTCTAACACACACACACTGTAACACACACACACACTGTAATACACACACACACTGTAATACACACACACACTGTAACACGCACACACACACACTGTAACACACACACATACACTGTAATACACACACACACACACACACACACACTGTACCACACACACACATGCACATTGTAACACACAGACACACACTGTAACACACACACACACGCACACACACACACACTGTAATACACACACTGTAACACACACACACACACACACACACACACACACACACACACTGTATCTTCATGTTCCTCTTATAGGTGATGTCAGTTGCCTAGCAACCGAGCAATCAGGGCCTGATTGTTACCATGACGAAATGGCAGGGGTATCATCATGGAGAGAGATGAAAGACAGAGACAGACAGACAGACAGGCAGACAGGCAGACAGGCAGACAGGTAATCAGACAGACAGGTAATCAGACAGACAGGTAATCAGACAGACAGGCAGACAGGTAAACAGACAGACAGACAGGTAAACAGACAGGCAGACAGACAGATAGGTAGACAGGCAGACAGACATGTAAACAGACAGGCAGGCAGGTAAACAGACGTGTCACGTGTTCTGACAGGAACCAAGATCAGAGATCACATCTCTCCCATTCTGGCTTCCTTGCACTGGCTACCTGTTAAATCTAGAACAGAATTTAAAATTCTTCTCCTTACTTACAAAGCTCTTCATGGTCAGGCACCATCATATCTAAAAGAGCTCATAGTACCTTACTACCCCTCTAGAACACTGCGCTCTCAGGATGCTGGGTTCCTTGTGGTTCCTATAGTCTCCAAAAGTAGATTGGGAGCCAGAGCTTTCAGCTATCAGGCTCCTCTTCTGTGGAACAAACTACCATTCTGGGTTCAGGAGGCAGACACGGTCAACACCTTTAAGAGTAGACTGAAGACTTTCCTTTTTGTTAGAGCTTATAGTTAGGGCTGGCTCAGGTCATCCCTTAGTTATGCTGCCATAGGACTAGACTGCCGGGGGACCCCTCCTCTCTCTCTCTCTCTCTCTCTCTCTCTCTCTCTCTCTCTCTCTCTCTCTCTCCCATCTGTAAACATACATGTCTCATTAATGCATGTTACTAACTAAACTTCTTCCCTGGAGTTTCTGTGCTCTGTCGTCCAGCAGGTTCTCATGGATCGTGGCTGCTGCTGTGGTCCTGCATGACGTCCACTACATATATTATTACTGTCATTATTGCCACCATATCTCCATTACAGTTTATAGCTAGTTAATGATTTGCTGCTGCTGTGCATCTGTGTCTCTCTATCTCTGTCACAGGATCCACTGCGACTGTGGTCATTTTATCATTCATTGTAATTCATTGTCATTTTATCATTCATTGTAATTGTACAATATGTTTGTGTTGATTTGTTCTGTACACGTGACATCTATTGCACGTCTGTCCGTCCTGGGAGAGGGATCCCTCCTCTGTGGCTCTTCCTGAGGTTTCTTCCACCTTTTTTCCCTGTTAAAAGGGTTTTTTGTGGGCAAGTTTTTCCTCACTCGGACCGAGGGTCTAAGGACAGAGGGTGTCACTCCCTGTACAGATTGTAAAGCCCTCCGAGGCAAAATGTGTTTTGTGACTTTGGGCTATACAAATACATACAAACAAATACAAAAAATTTTCTCTGTCTGATATTTCTTCTCTCTCTGACATTTTAACATGGGGACTTATGGAGACTGACGACAGACAGACAGGTGTGTTGATGATATTTAAAGAACAGATTTCAGGTCAGTCTGAAACTGATCCAGGATCAGCTTGATGTGTCGATCAGTCTCACCCGTACAGGTGTCATAACCCACCAATCAGCTGACAGCATGCCATGTAGAACTGATGACACTGTGTGTGTGTGTGTGTGTGTGGTGATGCTCCACGTCAGTGAAGGCGCCCTCTGCTGGAGGTCCGTTTCTGGAGTGTGGAGTATTAAGCCAGCAGCAGAGGACACGTTGTGACATGCCAATGACAAACTGTCCATACCTGTGCAGGTGTGCGGTGCTGGAAGTTTGGAGGCGGTCCTCCATGTATTGGACCTGTTTGTCCCACAGATGCTGGGTTGAGTTCTGGGGAACCTGGATCGAGTCGATACCTCGAACTGGTCGTTGTTGAACTTCGTTAGATGTTAACATGTTTGCTTTGTGTCAGTCACGTCCAGCAAAGGATGGACATGGTCTCATCAGAGGGTGGACATGGTCTCATCAAAGGGTGGACATGGTCTCATCAGAGGGTGGACATGGTCTCATCAATGCTCAGGTAGGTGGGACGTGTCAAAGAAACGTCCCACCTACGTGAAGGCAGGACCCAAGATATGACATTCAGTGGTCTGAATGAAGTAAATGATTTGTGTATGTTACCTCATAGCACTGACACTGAGACAACGAGATCACAGACTAAAGACACAAGACAGAGTGAGACTAACCAAGGACAGGTGAGACCAATGAGAGATGAACAGAAAAACTCTGTCTGTCTCTTTCTTTCTCTCTGTCTGATATCTCTCCTCTCTGTCTGATATCTCTTCTCTCTCTGTCTGATATCTCTCCTCTCTGTCTGATATCTCTTCTCTCTCTGTCTGATATCTCTCCTCTCTGTCTGATATCTCTTCTCTCTCTGTCTGATATCTCTTCTCTCTGTCTGATATCTTCTCTCTCTGTCTGATATCTCTTCTCTCTGTCTGATATCTCTTCTCTCTCTGTCTGATATCTTTTCTCTGTCTGATATCTCTTCTCTCTCTGTCTGATATCTCTTCTCTCTCTGTCTGATATCTCTTCTCTCTGTCTGATATCTCTTCTCTCTCTGTCTGATATCTCTTCTGTCTGTCTGATATCTCTCATCTCTGTCTGATATCTTTTCTCTCTGTCTGATATCTCTCCTCTCTGTCTGATATCTTTTCTCTGTCTGATATCTCTTCTCTCTCTGTCTGATATCTCTTCTCTCTCTGTCTGATATCTCTTCTCTCTGTCTGATATCTCTCCTCTCTGTCTGATATCTTTTCTCTCTGTCTGATATCTCTTCTCTCTCTGTCTGATATCTCTTCTCTCTGTCTGATATCAATTCTCTCTCTGTCTGATATCTCTTCTCTCTCCGTCTGATATCTCTTCTGTCTGTCTGATATCTCTCCTCTCTGTCTGATATCTTTTCTCTCTGTCTGATATCTCTCCTCTCTGTCTGATATCTTTTCTCTGTCTGATATCTCTTCTCTCTCTGTCTGATATCTCTCCTCTCTGTCTGATATCTCTTCTCTCTGTCTGATATCTCTCCTCTCTGTCTGATATCTTTTCTCTCTGTCTGATATCTCTTCTCTCTGTCTGATATCTCTCCTCTCTGTCTGATATCTTTTCTCTCTGTCTGATATCTCTTCTCTCTCTGTCTGATATCTCTTCTCTCTGTCTGATATCTCTTCTCTCTCTGTCTGATATCTCTTCTGTCTGTCTGATATCTCTCCTCTCTGTCTGATATCTTTTCTCTCTGTCTGATATCTCTCCTCTCTGTCTGATATCTTTTCTCTGTCTGATATCTCTTCTCTCTCTGTCTGATATCTCTTCTCTCTCTGTCTGATATCTCTTCTCTCTGTCTGATATCTCTCCTCTCTGTCTGATATCTTTTCTCTCTGTCTGATATCTCTTCTCTCTCTGTCTGATATCTCTCCTCTCTGTCTGATATCTCTTCTCTCTCTGTCTGATATCTCTTCTCTCTGTCTGATATCTCTTCTCTCTGTCTGATATCTCTTCTCTCTGACATTTTAACATGGGGACTTATGGAGACTGACACACTTGTGGTGCCAGCCTCAAGTGGACGTTTGATGAACTTCAGTTTTTGGTTTCACTTCCTGTGTTGGCTTCACTTCAGGTTAATGTGTTTTGTGTTTCTGTGATGTGTTTTCTAACGCGTGTCATCAGCGGTTGAAGCTTCAGCTGTGACTCCATCTCCATCATTCGTCCACCATCACCAACTCTTTCAGGAACCCCCACCCCCCTTCTCTCTCTCTCTATCCCATCTCTCCTCTCTCCCCCATCTCTTTCTCCCCTCTTTCTTTCTCCCATCTCCCCTTCTCTCTCTCTCTTAATTCAATTCAATTGAATACAGCTTTATTGGGAAACATATGTTAGCTTTGCCAAAGCAAGTGTGACATTAACAAAAAGCATAGATAGATGTCTTAACAGAAAATACAGGAATAAAAAAATAATAATTCTCTCTCTCTCCTCTCTCTCTCTCCCTCTGCCTCTGCCCCCATCCTCTCTCTCTCCCTCGCCCACCCCTCTCCTTCCTCTTCCTTTCACCCCCATCCTCTCTCTCTCTCTCTCTCTCCTCCCTCTCCCCGTCCTGTCTCTCTCCTCTCTCTCTCCTGCCCCCGTCCTTTCTCTCTCCTCTCTCTGTACTGCGGGTGTCTGGGAGGCTGTTTTTTTCCTCCTCCGTCTCTCGCTCATGAAGGGCCGCACTAAGCTCCCTTCTCTCTGCCCGTGTGTGGTATGTACATCCATCCGTCCTCCACCTCCATGTCTCCCTCTGTTCATCCACCTCCGTGTCTCCCTCCATCTCATGCATGTTGAAGCTCGTGTTCATCCAGCTGAGGGAGGGTCTGCGTCTGCATGTTGCATCGAACACGTCTGTGTCATGGATGGATCGGGGATGCTGGTTCTGGTTCTGTCTCCTCATGTACTCGGGCTGGTTGTTTGGCGTGTTTGTGGACTGTGGATGTCATGTATGAGTGGGCCTGGCTCGTGTGGGCGTGTGTTTTTGGACACGCAGATGTTTGGAGTGAAACTCTGCAGACTTGTTGATTAAAGCGTGATGGAACCGTGTGTTTGATCACACAGGGTTTATTATCTTTGTGAGGACACGCGTGAGGAAAATCCTCCAGCTGACTGAAAAACGACGTCACAGTGAAAGAGGTCATTTCATCTGACAGAGCCGGGTCCAGATGACAGGACGGGTTCACCCCACAGCCTGAACATGATTTATACATGATGAGTGTGTGCGTGTGTGTGTTGATGAGGCTGAGCTCATCCAGTCTTAATTAGCTGAGGAGACACGACAAGCTGTGACATCATGATGTTGATTCATGTTTGTGTGTTCTGTTACTCATTTAATTAACATGAATATGTTAATGTAACAATAGTATTATGTTAGTTAGTTAGTTAGTTAGTATGTTAATATAGTATGCCGTGATGTTCTGATCGGTTGTGTGCGACTCCGTGGTCCAGTGGTTAGCACTGTCGTGTCACAGCAGAAGGTTCTGGGTTCGACCCCCAGCAGTATGAGGCCTGCATGTCTCTGCAGCTCAGAGCTTACCTGGAGCCCACAGGTGTGCCTATGTCAGACCTGAGATGAGCTGTGACCGGTCCATGGTGGACCCCACTTCCCATGACTACATGAGGACTGAAGAGTTTGTTTTCTTCTTCTTGGAGCTGTAGAAACTCTTCAGAACCTCCAACAGATCCAGAAGAACCTCCACCATGAAGACTGGGCCGGGATCCAGGTTCAAGGACTCGAGGAGACGAGCAGAGTTCTGGATCAGAACAGACCACCTCGTTTGTCAGACAGAGGGATCCAAATGGACCATCAGAACAACAAAGATCCTAAACACAGGTCACCTGACCTCAAGATCAGTACATGAATCTGTGGAGGACCAGACTGAAGACCAAAAACTGGACCAGGACCAGGTTCTGCTCAGGTCTGTGGAGGATCATAGATCTGATGTGGCTTTAAACTACTGACAAAGATGGACAGGTTGCTCCAGATCCAGCCACTGACTCACTCTCACTACAAGAGTCAAAACCAGAAACATGAACGCTGTGACACAAAATGATGAATCATGCAGTCTAAAACATCCTGACAAGTTCTGACAAGTTCTGACAAGGTTCTGATAACTTTTTATTCATTATCATGTTTATAGAGAAAAAAAACTGAACCAGGTTAGCTGTGTTAGCTCCATAATTAGCTCTGTTAGCTCCATAATTAGCTCTGTTAGCCCTGTAGTGTCCTCTATTGTATTTAAGCTGACACAGCGAGCTAACACTCTGTCAGGTTTAATAAACTTTAATATAAAGTTGTTGAAATAATCATACATATAACAACACATATATATCCTGATAAAACATGTTACATGTTGGATAATACATGTATGTGTCACATGAAGCGGAGGCAGCAATGATGGTGGCGTGTTTCCAGGTTATCCATGACGCAGAGAACATGGAGGCTTCATCTGGAGGTGTGTGGAGGCGTGTGGCGTGTAGGCGGTTCTGCTTTGATCCAGGAGCATCCATGTTGTTTTCCCATCATGCATCTTGTCTCAGATGGAGGACAGCTGGCCATCTTCAGCGTGGGAAGAGGCGCAGCAGACTGATGGAGGAAGTGAGGTAGAATCAGAGCAGCCACAGGAAGAACATCACCGGAGACGTCCTCGTCTCATAAACAATCCCCACAGTGTCATATTTCACCCATGATGCACTGCTCCACGTCATCTGTGACTTCATCCAGGCGTGTTTCATTAAACAGCTGGATGATGTCACACGAGACAGGAAACAGTTTGATGCTGACTCACCTGCAGCTCAGCTCCAGGATCCAGGCACTGCAGGATCCAGGATCCAGGCTCCAGGCGGTCCTAGGGGAGGAGGGGGGCCTGGCTGGTTGTCATGGTAATCACAGCTCCAGTCTCCATGGTTTTGGATCTGATCCTGATGTTTTTCTCAGGCGATTCACAACTTCAGGTGTTTCCTGGTCCGTGAAGCTGAACCGTCTCTGAGCTGCACAAGATTCACCGCTCAGGTCAGAGGTCATAGGAGGCTAGCTGGTTCAGTCTGATCCAGAATTCAGAGTTAGACAGACGGCGTTCACTTTTCATCTGTTGTCATAAAAACACAGACGAAGAACAAACATGAAGAGGTCGACTGATTTATATTTATAATGTTTATATCTTCATGTCACTGATGTCATCAGTGACATGAACCCATGTTGAACTCCATGTTGAATGCCATGTCAAACTCCATGATGATCAAATCAAATCAATTTATTTGTATAGCCCAAAGTCACAAAATACATTTGCCTCGGAGGGCTTTACAATCTGTGCAGGGAGTGACACCCTCTGTCCTTAGACCCTCGGTTCGAGTGAGGAAAAACTTGCCCACAAAAAACCCTTTTAACAGGGAAAAAAGGTGGAAGAAACCTCAGGAAGAGCCACAGAGGAGGGATCCCTCTCCCAGGACGGACAGACGTGCAATAGATGTCACGTGTACAGAGCAAATTACCAGAGACATATTATACAATTACAGTGAATAATAAACTGACAATGAATTACAATGAATGATAAAATGATTACAGTAGCAGTGGAACCTGTGATAGAAATAGAGAGACACAGATGCACAGCAGCAGCAAATCATTAACTAACTATAAACTGTAATGGAGATATGGTAGCAATAATGACAGTAATAATATATGTAGTGGACGTCATGCAGGACCACAGCAGCAGCCACGATCCATGAGAACCTGCTGGACGAGAGAGCACAGAAACTCCAGGGAAGAAGTTTAGTTAGTAACATGCATTAATGAGACATGTATGTTTACAGATGGTGGTGGTGATGGGAGAGAGAGAGAGAGAGAGAGAGAGAGAGAGGAGGGAGGGGGAGTCCCCCGGCAGTCTAGTCCTATGGCAGCATAACTAAGGGATGACCTGAGCCAGCCCTAGCTATAAGCTCTATTAAAAAGCAAAGTCTTAAGTCTACTCTTAAAAGTGTTGACCGTGTCTGCCTCCCGAACCTACTTCCGAATCTACTTTTGGAAACTATAGGAACCACAAGGAACCCAGCATTCTGAGAGTGCAGTGTTCTTTCTTTTCATGACACACAACACCTCGCACATGTCACTCATGCATACATGCACCTTCACCACTGATTTACTGATTAACACCCACCATTGTTTCTTTGGTTTGTTTTTGGTCAAAGTTGTTTGTGTTTTTGAGTTCCTTACAATAAATTACTCTAATTTCGGCCTTCAACCCGTGTCTCCCTTTGTGTTTGTCATGGCTTTAGAGCCGGGTCATGACACTGCAAAGTCCTAAGAGACTTATTGGAGCAGCCTGATAACAATTAGTTACAATAGTCCAGCCTAGAACTAACAAATGCGTGGACTAGTTTTTCTGCATCCGCTTGAGATACAATGCGTCTGATTTTTGAGATGTTACGTAAGTGGAAGAATAGAGTCCTCGAAATTTGTTTTATGTGGACATTAAAGGTCAAATCCTGGTCAAAAACAACTCCAAGATTCTTTACGGTGGAGCTGGAGGCCAGGCTGATCCCGTCTAAAGTAACTAAGTCTCTAGAAAGAGAGTTTCTGAGGTGTTTGGGTCAAATTACAAGAACTTCAGTTTTGTCTGAATTTAACATCAGAAAATTGTAGGTCATCCAACTTATTATATTTTTTATATCTTAAGGCATGCTTGGAGTTTAGTTAACTGATTGGTTTCATCAGACTTGATCGATAAATATAATTGGGTGTTTTCAGCATAACAATGAAAATTAATGGAGTGATTCCTAATAATGTTCCCTAGAAGAAGCATATATAAACTGAATAGAAGTGGTCCTAGTACAGAACCTTGTGGGACTCCGTGACAAACTTTGGTATGCTTGGAGGATTCATCACTGATGTGAACAAACTGAGATTGACCTAAGAAATACAACTAAAACCAGCTTAGGGCGGTTCCTTTGATGCCAATTTGATGTTCCAGTCTGTAAAAGAATTTGATGGTCAATGGTGTCAAATGTGGCACTAAGATCTAACAGGACAAGTACAGAGATGAGTCCTTTGTCTGATGCCAATAGGAGGTCATTTGTAACTTTGACTAGTGCGGTCTCTGTGCTATGACGCACTCTAAATCCTGACTGAAAATCCTCAAATAAACTGTTCTTATGGAGAAACTCACACAGCTGATTAGCTACAGCTTTCTCAAGTATATTAGAGATACGCCATGTTGAACGCCGTGTTGAACTCCATAATTAATCCATGTTGATCCGCCATGTTGAACACCATGTTAAACTCCATGATCATCCATGTTGATACGCCATGTTGAACGCCGTGTTGAACGCCATGTTGAACTCCATGTTGATCCATGTTGATACGCCATGCTGAACTCCATGTTGATACGCCATGTTGAACTCCATGTTGAATGCTGTATTGAATGCCGTGTTGAACTCCATGTTGGACGCCGTGTTGAACTCCATGTTGATCCATGTTGATACGCCATGCTGAACTCCATGTTGATACGCCATGTTGAACGCCGTGTTGAACGCCATGTTGAACTCCATGTTGAATGCCATGTTGAACTCCATGTTGAACGCCGTGTTGAACTCCATGTTGATCCATGTTGATACGCCATGCTGAACTCCATGTTGATACGCCATGTTGAACTCCATGTTGATCCATGTTGATACACCATGTTGAACACAATGTTGAACGCCGTGTTGAACTCCATGTTGAATGCTGTGTTGAAGTCCATGTTGATCCATGTTGATACGCCATGCTGAACTCCATGTCGATACGCTATGTTGAACGCTGTTGAACTCCATGTTGAATGCTGTGTTGAACTCTGTGTTGATACGCCAAGTTGAACTCCATGATGAATGCCGTGTTGAACTCCATGTTGATCCATGTTGAACTCCCTGATGAACGCCATGTTGAACTCCATGTTGAACGCCATGTTGAACTCCATGTTAATCCATGTTGAACTCCATGTTAAACTCCATGCTGAACACCGTGTTGAAAGCCATGTTGATCAATGTTGATCCGTGTTGATACGCCATGCTGAACTCCATGTTGATCCGTGTTGAACTCCCTGATGAACGCTGTGTTGAACTCCATGTTGATCCATGTTGCACTCCATGTTGAACTCCATGTTAAACTCAATGCTGAACACCGTGTTGAACGCCATGTTGAGCCATGTTGAACGCCATGTTGAACTCCATGTTGATCCATGTTAGTACGCCATGTTAAACTCCGTGTTGAACTCCATATTGATTCATGTTGATCCGCTATGTTGAACACTGTGTTGAACTCCATGTTGATCTGCCATGTTGAAATCCATGTTGATCCATATTGATATGCCATGTTGAACTCCATGTTGAACTCCATGTTGATCCATGTTGATACGCTATGTTGAACTCCGTGTTGAACTCCATGTTGATCTGCCTTGTTGAACGCCATGTTGAACTCCATGTTGATCCATGTTGATCCGCCATGTTGAACTCTGTGTTGAACTCCATGTTGATCCGCCTTGTTGAACTCCATGTTGAACTCCATGTTGATCCATGTTGATCCGCCATGTTGAACTCTGTGCTGAACTCCATGTTCAACTCCATGTTGATCCATGTTGATACGCCATGTCGAATTCCGTGTTGAACTCCATATTGATTCATGTTGATCCACCATGTTGAACGCCGTGTTGAACTCCATGTTGATCCATGTTGATCTGCCATGTTGAACTCCATTTTCATCTATACTGAACTCCATGTTGAACGCCATGTTGAACTCCATGTTGATACGCCATGTTGAACTCCATGTTGATCTGCCATGTTGAACCCTGTGTTCAACTCCGTGCTGAACTCCATGTTGATCCATGTTGATCTACCATGTTGAACTCCATTTTTATCCATTCTGAACTCCATGTTGAACGCCATATTGAACTCGATGTTGATCCATGTTGATACGCTATGTTGAACTCCATGTTGATACGCCATGTTGATCGCAATGTTGAACTCCATGTTGAACTCCGTGTTGAACGCCATGTTGATCCATGTTGATCCGCCATGTTGAACTACATGTTGATACACCGTGTTGAACTCCATATTGATCCATGGTGAACGCTGTGTTCAACTCCATGTTAATCCATGTTGATACGCCATGTTGATCCATGTTGAATATCATGATGAACTCCATGTTGATCCATGTTGATACGCCATGTTGAACTACATGTTGATACGCCGTGTTGAACTCCATATTGATCCATGGTGAACGCCGTGTTCAACTCCAAGTTTATCCATGTTGATACGCCATGTTGATCCATGTTGAATATCATGATGAACTCCATATTGATCCATGTTGATATGCCATCTTGAACGCCATGTTGAACTCCGTGTTGATCCATGTTGATATGCCATCTTGAACGCCATGTTGAACTCCGTGTTGATCCATGTTGATACACCATGTTGAACTCCATGTTGAACTCCATGTTGAACTCCATGTTGATATGTTGATATGCCTTGTTGAACTCCGTGTTGAACTCCATGTTGATACGCCATGTTGAACTCCGTGTTGAACTCCATGCTGATCCACCATGTTGAACTTCATGTTGATCCGCCATGTTGAACTGCATGTTGATCCATGTTGAACGCCGTGTTGAACTTCAGGTTAAACTCCATGCTGAACGCCGTGTTAAACTCCATATTGATCCATGTTGAACGCCATGTTGAACTCCATATTGATCCATGTTGATACGCCATGCTGAACACCATGTTGAATGCCATGTTGATCCCTGTTGAACTCCATGTTGATACGCCGTGTTGAACTCCATATTGATCCATGTTGATACACCATCAAATCAAATCAAAAAGTACATTTGCCTCTGACGGCTTTACAGTCTGTACAGGGAGTGACACCCTCTGTCCTTAGACCCTCGGTTCGAGTGAGGAAAAACTTGCCCGCAAAAAACCCTTTTAACAGGGAAAAAAGGTGGAAGAAACCTCAGGAAGAGCCACAGAGGAGGGATCCCTCTCCCAGGACAGACAGACGTGCAATAGATGTCACGTGTACAGAACAAATCAACACAAACATATTGTACAATTACAATGAATGATAAAATGACAATGAATTACAATGAATGATAAGTCTGTGTGTGACTTATGATGTGACTGCATCTTCAACTAATACCGTGCCTGACTAGGCATAACCCTGAAAGAGAGAGAGAGAAAGAGACAGAGAGAGGGGGAAGGGAGGGGAGGGAGGGAGGAGTCTCCCAGCAGTCGAATCCTATGGCAGCATAACTAAGGGATGACCTGAGCCAGCCCTAACTATAAGCTCTATCAAAAAGGAAAGTCTTAAGTCTACTCTTAAAGGTGATGACCGTGTCTGCCTCCCAAACCCAGAATGGTAGTTTGTTCCACAGAAGAGGAGCTTGATAGCTGAAAGCTCTGGCTCCCAATCTACTTTTGGAAACTATAGGAACCACAAGGAACCCAGCATCCTGAGAGCACAGTGTTCTAGAGGGGTAGTAAGGTACTATGAGCTCTTTTAGATATGATGGTGCCTGACCATGAAGAGCTTTGTAAGTAAGGAGAAGAATTTTAAATTCTATTCTAGATTTAACAGGTAGCCAGTGCAAGGAAGCCAGAATGGGAGAGATGTGATCTCTGATCTTGGTTCCTGTCAGAACACGTGCAGCAGCATTCTGAATTAGCTGCAAAGTCCTCAGAGACTTATTGGAGCAACCTGATAGCAAAGAGTTACAATAGTCCAGCCTAGAAGTAACAAATGCGTGGACTAGTTTTTCTGCATCCGCTTGAGACACGATGCGTCTGATTTCACATGATGCGTCTGATTTCACATGGAGTTCAACACGGAGTGTTGATCTGCCATGTTGAACGCCATGTTTATACGTCATGTTGAACTCCCTGTTGAACTCCATGTTGAACTCCATGTTGATACGTCATGTTGATACGTCATGTTGAACTCCATGTTGAACTCCTTGTTGAACTCCATGTTGAATGGCATGTTGAACTCCATGTTGAACGCCATGTTGAACTCTATGTTGATACGCCATGTTGAACGCCATGTTGATACGTCATGTTGAACTCTATGTTGAACTCCTTGTTGAACTCCATGTTGAATGCCATGTTGAACGCCATGTTGAACTCCATGTTGATACGTCATGTTGATACGTCATGTTGAACGCCATGTTTCTAGGAGCCCAGAATGGACAAACTAAACTCTGCAGTTTGTTTTTGAAGTTTAGATGCTGCATCAGTCCGTGATGATGCGTTTCCTGTCATCCGTAAAGACTCAGTGGTGTCGTTGTGATCATGTGATCATGTGACTTGAACTTAAAGCTGCAGGGCTTTAAGTTCAAACATTTGATCACAAAAAAAAGCTTTATTTTGAAACACCTGCCAACAGACTCCAACACTGAAGATTTGCTCTAATATTCATGTGTTCATGTTCATGTGTTCATATATTCATGTGTTCATATTCATGTGTTCATGTATTCATATATTCATGTGTTCATACAATAATGTGTTCATATATTTATATTCATGTGTTAATATATTTACATGTTCATATTCATGTGTTCATATATCCATGGGTTCATGTGTTCATGTTCATGTGTTCATGCTCATGTGTTCATATATTCATGTATCATATATTTATGTGTTCATGCTCATGTGTACATATATTCATGTACTCATGTATTCATGCGTTCATGCTCATGTATTCATATATTCATGTGTTCATATATTCATGTTCATGTGTTCATATATTCATGTGTTCATTTTCATGTGTTCATATATTCATGTGTTTATTTTCATGTGTTCATGTTTATATATTCATGTGTTTATTTTAATGTGTTCATATATTCATGTGTTCATATATTCATGTGTCCATATATTCATGTGTTCATATGTTCATATATTCATGTATTCATGTGTTCATGTATTCATGTGTTCATATGTTCATGTGTCCATATATTCATGTGTTCATTTTCATGCCGTGTTGAACTCCATATTGATCGATGTTGATACGCCATGTTTAACTCCATGTTGATCCATGTTGAATGCCGTGTTGAACACCATATTGATCCATGTTGATACACCATGTTGAACGCCATGTTGAACTCCATGTTGAACGCTGTGTTGATCCATGTTGAATGCCGTGTTGAACTCCATGTTGATCCGCCATGTTGAACGCCATGTTAAACTCCATGTTGAACTCCGTGTTGAACTTCATGTTAAACTCCATGCTGAACGCCGTGTTGAACTCCATGTTAATCCATGTTGATCCATGTTGAATGTCGTGTTGAACTCCATGTTGATACGCCGTGTTGAACTCTATATTGATCCATGCTCAACGCCGTGTTGAACTCCATGTTGATCCATGTTGATACGCCATGTTGAACGCCATGTTGAACGCCATGTTGATCCCTCTTGAACTCCATGTTGAACTCCATGTTGATCCACGTTGAACTCCATGTTGAACGCTGTGTTGAACTCCGTGTTGAACTCCATGTTGATCCACCATGTTGAACGCCATGTTGAACGCCACGTTGAACTCCATGTTGAACGCCATGTTGAATGCCATGTTGAATGCCATGTTGATCCATGTTGAATGAAGTGTTGAACTCCATGTTGATCCATGTTGATACGCCATGTTGAATGCCATGTTGATCCATGTTGAATGAAGTGTTGAACTCCATGTTGATCCATGTTGATATGCCATGTTGAACGCCATGTTGAACGCCATGTTGATCGCTCTTGAACTCCATGTTGAACTCCATGTTGATCCATGTTGAACTCCATGTTGAACGCCGTGTTGAACTCCGTGTTGAACTCCATGTTGATCCACCATGTTGAACGCCATGTTGAACGCAACGTTGAACTCCATGTTGAACGCCGTGTTGAACTCCGTGTTGAACTCCATGTTGATCCACCATGTTGAACGCCATGTTGAACTCCATGTTGATCCGCCATGTTGAACGCCATGTTGAACACCATGTTGAACTCCGTGTTGAACTCCGTGTTGAGCTCCATGTTGAACTCCGTATTGAACTCCATGTTGAACTCCATGTTGAACTCAATGTTATTATACCATGATGAACTCCATGTTGATATGCAATGTTGAACTTGATGTTGAACACCATGTTGAACTCCGTGTTGAACTCCGTGTTGAGCTCCATGTTGAACTCCATATTGAACTCCATGTTGAACTCCATGTTGAACTCAATGTTATTACACCATGATGAACTCCATGTTGATATGCAATGTTGAACTTGATGTTGAACACCATGTTGAACTCCATGTTGATACGTCATGTTAAACTCTACGTTCATATGCCATGTTGAACTCCATGTTGAACTCTATGTTGAACGCCATGTTGAACTCCATGTTGAACGCTGTGTTGATCCATGTTGAATGCCGTGTTGAACTCCATGTTGAATGCCATGTTGAACGCCATGTTGAACTCCATGATGATACGTCATGTTGAACGCCATGTTTCTAGGAGCCTAGAATGGACAAACTAAACTCTGCAGTTTGTTTTTGAAGTTTAGACGCTGCATCAGTCCGTGATGATGCGTTTCCTGTCATCCGTAAAGACTCAGTGGTGTCGTTGTGATCATGTGATCATGTGACTTGAACTTAAAGCTGCAGGGCTTTAAGTTCAAACATTTGATCACAAAAAAAAAAAAAGCTGCAGGGCTTTTATTTTGAAACACCTGCCAACAGACTCCAACACTGAAGGTTTGCTCTAATATTCATATGTTCATGTGTTCATATATTCATGTGTTCATATTCATGTGTTCATGTATTCATATATTCATGTGTTCATATATTCATGTTCATATGTTTATATATTCATGTGTTTATTTTCATGTGTTCATGTGTTCATATGTTCATATATTCATGTGTTTATTTTCATGTGTTCATGTGTTCATATGTTCATATATTCATGTGTTTATTTTCATGTGTTCATGTGTTCATATGTTCATATATTCATGTGTTTATTTTCATGTGTTCATGTATTCATGTGTTCATATGTTCATGTTTCCATATATTCATGTGTTCATATATTCATGTGTTCATTTTCATGTGCCCATATATTCATGTGTTCATATGTTCATGTATTCATATGTTCATGTGTCCATATATTCTTGTGTTCATTTTCATCTGTCCATATATTCATATGTTCATATATTCATGCATTTGTGTGTTCATATATTCATGTGTTCATATCAATATGTTCATGTTCATGTGTTCATATTAATATGTTTATATATTCATGTGTTCATCATTGTATAGATACTCTGAGTGTTGCTGGTGGAGTCCGCCACCCTCTGCAGATGTTGTCATGGAAACAGGGTCTGTCTCTGCAGCATTAGGATGTTAATGTTAAACTCTCTGTGTGACTCCCACGCTTACATAACACAGAGCGAGAGAGGAGTGTGAATGAATAGTTATCCATGAACACATGAATACATGAACACAGAGAGAGGAAATTGGTGGATAACTATTCTGAATATATGAACACATGAGGAAGGAAGACAGCGATCACCAACACACTACCAATACAGCATGAGGATGAGAGGATGATGGTGAGAGGATGAGAGCGAGAGGATGAGAGTGAGAGGATGATGGTGAGAGGATGATGGTGAGAGGATGAGAGTGAGAGGATGATGGTGAGAGGATGAGAGTGAGAGGATGAGAGTGAGAGGGTGATGGTGAGAGGATGAGAGTGAGAGGATGAGGGTGAGAGAATGAGAGTGAGAGGATGAGGGTGAGAGGATGAGAGTGAGAGGGTGAGAGTGAGAGGATGATGGTGAGAGGATGAGAGTGAGAGGATGAGAGTGAGAGGGTGATGGTGAGAGGATGATGGTGAGAGGATGAGAGTGAGAGGATGATGGTGAGAGGATGAGAGTGAGAGGATGAGAGTGAGAGGATGATGGTGAGAGGATGAGAGTGAGAGGATGAGGGTGAGAGAATGAGAGTGAGAGGATGAGGGTGAGAGGATGAGAGTGAGAGGATGAGAGTGAGAGGGTGATGGTGAGAGGATGATGGTGAGAGGATGAGAGTGAGAGGATGAGAGTGAGAGGGTGATGGTGAGAGGATGATGGTGAGAGGATGAGAGTGAGAGGATGATGGTGAGAGGATGAGAGTGAGAGGATGATGGTGAGAGGATGAGAGTGAGAGGATGATGGTGAGAGGATGAGAGTGAGAGGATGAGGGTGAGAGGATGAGAGTGAGAGGATGAGAGTAAGAGGATGAGGGTGAGAGGATGATGGTGAGAGGCTTTCAGCTAACGTGATCCACGATGCTAACTCGTGTCTGAAGACAGACGTGTTGACGTTAGCTAACGAGAGCAATGGAGACAGGAGGTAACATGTTAACTGTGACTGAAGCTAGGCTAACGGTTAGCCGGCTGGCTGTGGCGTGGCTTTGCAGTGATGGCTGATGGCTGATTTGTAAACAGTGTTTGTTAATGTTACGTTAATGTTATTCTAAATATGCAGTTCACTGAACGAACACAGGTGTCGCTGCTAACGAGAGTTTCCTGAACGTTACACAGAAAACGTTTAAGTAACGTTGTGACTGATGTGATGTGTGTGTTTCTGAGTGGACTGTGTGTGTGTGTGTGTGTGTGTGTGTGTGTGTAAAGAGGTGTCTGTTACTCATTTCTCATTAAAACAGTCGGTGCTGCATTCAAAGACCTTGCTCTACTTTTTTCAGACCGCGTATCCATGGAAATGGGCTAAAGCTCCTCTCAGTGTGTGAGTGTGTGTGAAGAGACAACGTCACATGTGTGCCCACACACGGTCATGTGATCAGCACAGAGGCTGTCAGCTGTTCGACAGCAGGTTCTGTTCTGACCCGATCAGAGGGGCGGGCTTTCCCAGAATGCCCCTCTTCCTATTCTGTGGGGCTCAGTGGTGCGTTCAGGGCCGCATGTTTGTTGGAGCGTTGACGTCACTCGGCAGCGCCGCAGTCGCTCCTGAGATGAATGCACAATATTCAAATGTACCTGGACCTCTCACGCCCCCCAGTGGATGCAACGTGTCATCACAGTCACACTGAGCTGTTGATCAACAGACAGGAAGTCCACGATCCTTTCAAAATAAGACTTTTTTAAAAATAATACTGGAAATACATCTGAGATTTGAATCATTAACAAATTAATTAAAATAATCACATGACATCATCATCAGATCAGAAACTTTACTGATCCACACGCACACACACACACACACAATAATGCACACACACACACAATCACACAATCATACACACACACACAGTGACAGGCAGCCACACTGAGCAGCAGCCTGGGAGCAGTTAGGGGTTTGGTGCCTTGCTCGAGGGCACCTTGGCAGTTCCTAGGAGGTGAACTGGCACCTCTCCAGTCCACCCTCCCTACAGACTGAGATACTGCTGCCACAAACTGGACTTTTCCAGGACATGTTGAGTGCTGATGTAACATGTTGCCGTCTCTGAATGTTTTTATAGTTTCATTAATTTAATTTACAACATAATTCTTTTTTCTGTGACACGTTTAAATCGGACATGTGCTCAGAGAAACATGTAATATGTTAATGAAGCTTCATCATCCCTGAACATGTCCTGGAAAAGTCCTGGAAAAGGATCTGTGATTGTATATTCTGTGTGTAGATCTGCTGAGAGTTCATACAGCACTTTGTTTGTATGTGATGACGTCACATGTTCGGTCTGCTGCTGAACATCAACACAAATATTAGCTTAGCATTAGCATCTAACTTGACTGACCTTTAACCTTAAATGTCCAGTTGAAGCAGTCAGAGGAGCTGTCTGCTGATTGGACAGTGTCAGCACGTGACAGCTTCTCCTCCACCTCACCTGAACGTCCGGCAGGCGGCACAGTGACATCACACGTGCTAACATGACGTTGTCGGTTTCATCAGTGTGTTACGGTCAGAGAGATTTCACCTGCGCGTTTAGTCCACAGTTTACAGTACAGAGAGATTTCAGCTGCGCGTTTAGTCCACAGTTTACAGTACAGAGAGATTTCGGCTGCGCGTTTAGTCCACAGTTTACGGTCAGAGAGATTTCAGCCGCGCGTTTAGTCCACAGTTTACGGTCAGAGAGGTTTTAGCTGCGCGTTTAGTCCACAGTTTACGGTCAGAGAGGTTTTAGCAGCGCGTTTAGTCCACAGTTTACGGTCAGAGAGAGAGACAGAGTGCGGTGGAGAGAGCAGTGCCTATCATCAATGGTGCGTTCACAGTCCATCCATCAGGCTCCATCATGTCTCAGTGGACGCGTTAATCCGAGTCTGTTGGACCAGTGTCCCGCCACGGACAGCAGAGAGACCCACCTCCGTCCTGACAGCTCCGGCGGACCGAGCGGTGTTCTGTGCGGAGCGGAGCAGAGTGCGCGGTGTGTGCGGTGTGCGCGCAGAGCGCGGTGCGGTGAGGGCTGTGCGGTGAGGGCTGTGCGGTGAGGACTGTGCGGGCTGTGTGGTGTGAGGCTCCGGTCTGATGTCTCTGCCCGTTAAGAACCTGAAGTGTCTGTCTCCGGTCATGTGCCAGTGTAAGGTCATCTGCAGTAACCGGACTCTGTCGCTCATGTTCGGCTGCAAGGTAAGCTGTCTGCGGGGGCTGTGGGGGCGCGGGGCGGGAGGGGGCACCGACACCAGCTCGAGCTTCTTGATGACGGTCCGGTCCACGTGTCCATCAGTGGCTCCGTCAGACCCGGTTCTGTTCGGTTCAGATCGTCAGATCTAATGAATGGATCAGGTCCACCTGCCTTCTCCCGGTGTGTGTGTGCGCGGGGGGTTCACCCTCGCTGATTGGCTCACTTCTGTTCGTGACCTTGGAGACCGGCACAACTTCATCGATCATCTGACACCGGAGCTGGAGACAGGAAGAGCTGCTGACCAATCAGAGTGCAGAGCAAGACAGTGCTGCTGGCAGGTTCGGGATGGTTCTGGACCTCTTGGTTCTGCTCCAGGTGTTTACAGTCTGTCAGGTCCGGTCTGATGAGGGGGTTGTTCACTGTCCACCAGTTCATCCTGTATAAACCAGCGTCAGAGTGTAACTGTGGAAACCATGACTACAGCTGTACTCGAGAATTTGTTCTGATTACATTACTGATGATCAAACATCAACCAGGTCACCGACAGCAGACACAGCAGCAGCTAATATTACTGACTAGTCTAACAGCAGTCAGCCCAGCTCGGCGTCTGTCTTTCAGCTCCTGTTCTGGCATGACACAAGCTAACGTTAGCTTAGAAATGGAGTCCGCTAACGTCGACAAACGACCACCACCCACTACAACAGAGTCCAAGCTAACGTTAGCATGCCAGCTAATATATTAAATCCTGTCTTGGTCTGTAGTGGTTTATATTGTGGTCTGTGGTAGTCTGTAGTGGTCTGTAGTAGTCTGAAGTAGTCTGTAGTGGTCTGTAGTAGTCTGAAGTAGTCTGTAGTGGTCTGTGGTAGTCTGTAGTGGTCTGTAGTAGTCTGAAGTAGTCTGTAGTGGTCTGTAGTAGTCTGAAGTAGTTTGTAGTGGTCTGTGGTAGTCTGTAGTGGTCTGTAGTAGTCTGAAGTAGTCTGTAGTGGTCTGTGGTAGTCTGAAGTAGTCTGTAGTGGTCTGTGGTAGTCTGTAGTGGTCTGTGGTTAAGTAGTAGTCTGTAGTGGTCTGTGGTAGTCTGTAGTGGTCTGTGGTGGTCAGTAGTGGTCTGTAGTGGTCTGTGGTGATTCTTTTGTTGCTAAACATCGAGCTAAGGGGGTGTTGTTTAGCTCAGTCAGTAGAGCATCCGCCCCATGTACAAAGGCTCAGTCCTTGCCACAGCGGCCCAGGGTTCGAATCCGACCTGCGGCCCTTTGCTGCATGTCATTCTCATCTCTCTCTCTCTCTCTCTCTCTCTCTCTCTCTGTCTCTGTCTCTGTCTCTGTCTCTATCCACATTCCTGTCACTCTTCAGCTGTCTGTACAATAAAGCTGAAAAAGGCCAAAAATATAAATATATATAAAATATAACAAAAAAAATCATCGAGCTAAGACAGGAATGGTTGTTCATCATTGATGGCACGGTTAATGTTCTTTAAACTTACCGATCATTGATGACATCACAGCGTTTAACGAGGTTTATGTCATGAATGATTAACGACTCATCTCAATACTCAGACTCCTGCTGTCACTCATCACCAGCAGCCAATCAAACGACAATTAACTCATTAATAAAATAAAACCTCAGAATGAGACTTTAAATCTTCGGACACGCAGCTTACAGAGTCCTCCATGTTTCTACAGGAGCCCAGAGCGGACAAACTGAACTCTGAGCAGATGATGAGATTCTGTTTTTATGTCGTGGTTTGCCCTTCAAATGTGAGGGTGAGGTAAGGGGTACTCAGCAGCTACTCCGAGTGTTAATTTGTTAGTGTGTTGGTGTGTGTTAGTGTGTTGGTGTGTGTTAGTGTGTGTTGGTGTGTGTTTGTGTGTGTTGGTGTGTCTCCTCTCACATGTATGTGCGGTCAGCGGGGTGTTCGTTATGTGCTATCGTGTGTAACTTTGTATTTTGTATTGTGTCCCCTATGTTTTTTGCTTTGTACTGTTCGTTATTGTGCTGTAATATGTCGAAGGGACTGCAGATGAAAAGTAGCTGTAAGCTTAATACTGTACATGGTCCCATTCAATAATTAAAATAAATAAACATGTTCAACATGGAATGAAATGTGTGTATTCAGCATAAACAGAGCAGAGCAACTACCACAGAAACAATGATGAAGAGACCATTAATACACCATCATCATCATCATCATCATCATCATCATCATCTTCACCATCTCACCATCATCATCATCTTCATCATCTTCACCATCTCACCATCATCATCATCTTCATCATCTTCACCATCTCACCATCATCATCATCATCTTCACCATCTCACCATCATCATCATCATCTTCACCATCTCACCATCATCATCATTATCTTCACCATCATCATCATCTTCACCATCATCATCTTCACCATCATCATCATCATCTTCACCATCTCACCATCATCATCACCATCTTCACGATCATCATCATCATCTTCATCACCATCATCATCATCTTCACCATCTCACCATCATCATCATCATCTTCACCATCATCTTCACCATCATCATCATCATCATTATCTTCACCATCATCATCATCATCTTCACCATCATCTTCACCATCATCATCATCATCTTCACCATCTCACCATCATCATCATCTTCACCATCTTCACGATCATCATCATCATCTTCATCACCATCTTCTTCATCATCATCTTCATCATCATGTTGATGGTCATGGTTAACGTTAGTTTAACGTTAGTTTAATGTAAAATAAGGTCTGGTTCGGTCCATGTGGTTTTTGTCTTGTGAACTGTGGAAGGTTAGAGTTAGGTTCAGGTAACGTTAGGTTAATGTTAGGTTAATGTTAGTTTAACATTAGGTTGGTGACCTGAGTTGTGTGTACGTTGTGTGCATGTTGTGTGGACGTTGTGATGAGATGTCTGAATGAGTCTGATGATGTCATGCTGTCATCAGCTGATGAGTCGTCTCTCATAATTCAGACTGTCACTGAATGCACCACGGGGACAGATGGTGGTCTGTGGTTGGTCCTGATGGGGGAGGGTCGGTCGGTCCAGAAGCTTTTCCCGCCTCTGCAGCATCCCCCCTCACCCCCCCTCAGTGTTGTCCTCGGTTCTTCTTGCTGTTACGGTGTAATCTGATCAGACCGGCGCTGCCAGGCCCGGCTGTGGCGCTGCAGTCTTTCCTCCGGTTGCTAGGCAACCGGTCTGAGCTGGGGGGGTTCTGAGGCCCCTCCCCCTCCGTCTGCTGGTCATCAGGCCGACGGCCAGGAGTCAGATGATCCTCCAGAACCTGATCAGAACCGACCCGCCTGCAGCACTGTGGGCTTCAGGTGGGGAGTGGGACCTCCACCTTCACGTGTTTGTGATGAAAACACGCGTGTAGATTGAAAGTCCTCACACTTAGCATGACACCTAGCATGTGTGGCTAACACGGCGGGCTGCTGGCGTGATGTCCGGTGTGGGGGGGGCTGAGGGGGCTCAGGTTACAGGAAGAAGAGTAGCGATGAGTCACGGCGCTGCCCGGTCTATCAATATGTCGTTCTTGTGTTTCCAGGAAACGTTTAAAATAAAGTGAGCATCATACATGAAACATACAAGCTGACCTGTGTGTGTGTGTGTGTGTGTGTGTGTGTGTGTGTGCAGAAGTACAGGTATCAGGATGAGGAGACGCCCCCCTTGGAGCACAGTCCAGCTCACCTGGCTCCGGGGAAAAGTGCTGAGATGCTTCATATGAGCGACAAGAACCTCGCCGCCATGGAGGCCATCCACGGATACACGCCACACACACACATCTCACCTGTCAAGGTACAGCACACACACACACACACACACACACACACACATTCAGTCACCAACCAGAACCGGTCTGGTCCGGTTTCTGTGGTTCTGGTTGGTGCTGAGGTCTGGGTGTTCTCTCTGATCTTCTGATGATGTCATACGAGCTTTGTTCTGACCCGATAGTTCTTGGTATTTGTAGAGCCACTTTGAGGTTTTTTTGCCTATGTTGGACTTCAGACCGTGTCCATCGTCCCTCTGTCAGGTCCGAGCTCCTTGTTCTGACTCGTCTGGTCAGAGTCCGGTTCCAGTTCTGTTTCAAACATCAGCAGACAAAGTGAAAGTTTATAACATAATAACGTTAAGATAACATTAAAATAACATTAAGGTAACATTATAACATCCTGTCAGGTCCAATAAGACACTGGATCTGTGTCAGTCTGCACTCAGTGTGGGATCATCTGTGTGAATATTGATTATAGATGAGCTTACAGTCAGGTGTTGATGTGATGTAATGCAGAGAAGTTCACCTGATTGGCCGCTCAGCTGCCGACATCAGCAGGAACATGATCTGAGCTTTAATGAAGTCTTGCTGTAGAAACACTCAGACAGTTTGTAAGCTGTGACGATCGATCAGACATGATCCGTCTCAGGTGACCACACGACGAGGAGGTTGAAGAAGGGCCGCGATCCATTTCTCTGAGGGGGCGGGGTTTACCTGAGAAGACGACAAGTCTGTTAAAAGACTTTAATTTAATAATCAGAGAAACTGAGTGAGACATCAGTCTTCATGAACGTTAATGTGAGCTCGTTATCAGCTGATATTCAGTAAGATCATGTGATCAGGATGACTCACAGATAATGATGATTACACGTTGTGTTTGTTCACCAGCTGATCTCCAAAATGGCGTCCACACAGCGGATGTTCTCGGGCGGTCTCAGAAACTCAACCTGTGAGGTGAAATCAGGTTCAGCTCCATGTTTTTCTGCCGTCACATTAAAGCAGCTTGCTGATGTCGTTCTGTGTTTTGGGACCCGAGCTCGGCCCAGTTTCTATTTCTGGAGGTGGTTCTGTTCAAGTACGATAAAACATGAAGGTCCAAACTCAGACATATTCATATGGAGGCAGCCATTTTGTTTTTTATGTTGATCAGGAGATCATTGTGACATCACACGGTATTCAGTGAGGTCATCACCATGACGATGGTGACGATGAAAATGGCTAGTTTTTCACACAGCGTCATGACGACCTCATGGCGGCTTAGTCCTGATATTTTGTTGGTTCCTGTGGACTCCCATAAGGGTTAAAGATCCCTCCATCCTGCAGGTCGTTAAGGTCACCTGTGGATCGTGAAAGGTCACCTGTGGGTTGTTAACTTCACCTGTGGGTCGTTAACTTCACCTGTGGGTTTTTGAGGTCACCTGTGGATCGTGAAAGGTCACCTGTGGGTCGTTAACTTCACCTGTGGGTTGTTGTGGTCACCTGTGGGTCGTTAAGTTCACCTGTGGGTCGTTAAGTTCACCTGTGGGTCGTTGTGGTCACCTGCGGGTTGTGAAAGGTCACCTGTGGGTCGTTAAGTTCACCTGTGGGTCGTTAAGTTCACCTGTGGGTCGTTGTGGTCACCTGCGGGTTGTGAAAGGTCACCTGTGGGTCGTTAAGTTCACCTGTGGGTCTTTGTGGTCACCTGCGGGTTGTGAAAGGTCACCTGTGGGTCGTTAAGTTCACCTGTGGGTCGTTGTGGTCACCTGCGGGTTGTGAAAGGTCACCTGTGGGTCGTTAAGTTCATCTGTGGGTTGATAAGTTCACCTGTGGGTCGTTAAGTTCACCTGTGGGTCGTTGAGGACACATGTGGGTCATTGAGGTCACCTGTGGGTTGTTGAGTTCACCTGTGGGTCGTTGAGGACACCTGTGGGTTGTTATGGTCACCTGTGAGTCGTTATAGTCACCTGTGGGTCGTTATGGTCACCTGTGGGTCGTTATTGTCACCTGTGGGCTGTGGACTCACCCTGTCCTGGTGACTCTTCAGGGTCTCATGCTGTAGATGGTTGTTGGTTTGTGTTGTCTGTAGCTGACTGATAATGTCGTGACCTCTCCTCTATTGAGTCTCTCCAGGTGAGGTAAAATGGCTTCCTTCACTTCATACCTGGTTAAAATTTAAACATTGCTGTCCTCAGAGAGCCTGAAGGTGTAGGTGGATCTGGGAGTCCTGGTCTAAGGAGCCATGTGCTCATGTAGCAGCTGTCCTACATCGTCCAGCTCATGTCTGAGTGGTAGTCCAGTTACAATAACCTTCAATGCACTGCCTGAGGTCTTCCAGGACCTGGTTTCCAGGATCCAGGCTGCAGCTTTTTGTTGAAATCTGAACGTTGATCTTTGTTTCTTTTCATCGACCGTCATGAGCTCTGTAACAAATGATTTGTGACCCTGAAGGAGTCTTTATCTGTGTAGTTTGAGTTAATTTAATGACTGATCTGAACTTCATGTGAAAAGCTGGAAACATGTTTAATGACATGTTCACGTGTTCACATGTTGAAGTCATTCTTCTGTGAATCATGAAAACAGCTGCTGCTCAAACTTTGATGATTTTAAAGTCGACATGCAGCTTTATGTGAATCTACAGGTTTGATGGTTTGATTTGTTTATTGTGTGTGTGTGTGTGTGTGTGTGTGTGTGTGTTTTGTTTATCAGGTTCTGATTTTGTTTCTCTGAATGTTTGAAACCTGATCTGAGGTCTGACACATGATCTTCACATATTCATCTTGTTGAGGATGTTGATCCCGGTCGGGTCGTGTTGACCCAGTTTAGGTGGACTCAGATGAACCCATCCGGACCTTGGTGTACCCGTGTACCCCATTACGCCCGGCACATTCACCCTGTCCTCTGTTGTTTTACAGCCTGTGTTGATGTCGACAGGACACACTCCGATGTACACCTCCGCTGTTTCTACACTGGTAAGACCTCAGTGACCGGCGCCACCCGTCATCACTCCCATCGTCATCATCGTCATCTCGTCAGTTCGTCTGTCTGATCGCCGACACCATTTATCTGTCTTGTCAGCGTGATGTCATCACTTTAAAGTACTCATAAAACAGGAAGTTCAACAAACAGGAAGTAGAATTCAACAAACCCTAAAATCGACCCTAACGTGTTTGAACATCACCTCGAAAAGAAAAAAATCAATGAAACATTTTAATGATCAGAGACAGAAAAAAAGTTTTTATTTGATTTAAGGACAAGTGGATTACATCATCTCTGGTCTTTGTCTTGTCCTGACCTTGAACGCACCACAAACAGCTGATTATAATTAAAAACGTTGTCACAGAAAGTACTGTGTGTGTGTGTGTGTGTATGTGTGTGTGGCATTAAGTCAAGTCAAGTCAAGTCAATTTTATTTATATAGCACATTTAAAAACAACAGAAGTTGACCCAAAGTGCTTTACAGTGAGAGCGCATCGCAAGGATAAAAACAATAAAACAAAACAAAGTAAAATGAATAAAAAGTAGACAAAGTCATTAATAGCGCAGCCTCAGACTGAGCTAAAAGCAAGATAATAGAAGTAAGATTTTAAACTGGATTTGAAATTGTCAATAGTGGGGCAGGACTTTATGTTATGGGGTAGGCTATTCCAGAGCTTGGGGGCAGCAACAGAGAAGGCACGGTCTCTTTTTTGAACCAGTTAAAAGTCTTGCAGCAGCATTTTGCACCATTTGGAGTCTAGAAAGGGTGGAGTCAGTTAGCCCTATGTAGAGGGAATTGCAATAATCCAACTGGGAAGTAATAAAAGCATGGATGACTGTCTCCAGATCCTTCTGAGATAAAAACGGCTTGAGTTTGGCGATGGTTCTGAGCTGATAAAAACTACCCTTAACAACATTACTGACCTGACTGTTGAAACTTAGGGGACTGTCAAAGAGGACACCCATATTCCTAACCACGTTATGGCAATTAGGAGCTAGGGGACCAAGTGCATTGCTGAGAGTGCTGACAGAATCAGGTGGACCAAAGATAATTACTTCTGTTTTATTGTCATTGAGTTGTAAAAAGTTCCTTGCCATCCATGCATTTGACGTCATTTAAACAGTTAAAAAGATTTTGTAGGGAGCAGGTGCTGTTGGGTGTGACCGGTAGTGTACCATCTGCGTAACAATGGTAAGGAATATTGTGTTTTTGAAAAATGGAGCCAAGTGGAAGCATGTATAGGGAAAATAGAAGAGGACCTAAAATTGAGCCTTGAGGAATGCCGCATTTAATAGGAGCAGGGGACGAGGAACAGTTCCCAATTTCAACAGTGAATGTTCTGTTTTTTAAATAGGAGGTAAGCCATTTTAGGACTGTCCCCTGTAGCCCAACTTCAGCCTCCAGACGTTTTAAAAGAATGGCGTGGTCAACTGTATCAAAAGCTGCGGTGAGGTCGAGAAGAACTAAAATAGCAGAAGAACCAGAGTCAACAGAGAGGAGAATGTCATTGTGTACTTTAAGCAAGGCTGATTCTGTACTATGTAGAGCTCTAAAACCAGATTGAAATTTGTCAAGGATATTAAAAGTGTTTAGGTAAGAAGAAACCTGGGTAAGACAACTTTTTCTAAAAGCTTAGAAATAAATGGTAATTTAGAAATAGGCCTAAAATTATTCATGTCACTGGAGTCTAGGCTTGGTTTTTTTTAGCAGAGGTTGCACAATTGCATGTTTAAAACACGAAGGGACATCTCCATTTGTTAAGGAGCTATTAACTATGGCTGAAATAAGTGGACAGATCGTTACAAAAACCTCCTTAAACAGGCGTGTCGGTAGAATATCAGAAGGGCAGTAGGTAGAATTCATATGTAAGACCATGTCAGATTAATTTGACGTCAGTGTGACTGATAGTTACTGATCCTTTTATAAACACCGTTATTTACTCATACACTGATCGATCGGACCATTAGCTTCTTAATTCACAGATAATGTCTGTAATTTTTAAACATAATCTGAGGTTTAGTTTTGTTTACAGAAAATAACTGTAAAAATTATTTTCCATTAATCAGGTTACAGATTTTGAATGTTTTCTTTCTCCAACTAAAAAGAAAAATGATTATCATTAGTATAATAAAAATGAACTAAAATAACTTGTTTAACTTTGATTTGTTGTTAATTTACAGATAATGTCTCTAATTATAAAAAACAGTAAATGACTGTAAAATTGTAAAAATGTTTCTCTGAGGTCTGAGCACATGGAGCTGTGCCCAGATTACCCATAATGCCTCTCTGCTTAATGCTCGCCATCAGATTAATTTTTAAACCTGACATTGAGTTTTTTAGCAGAGGTCATCGCTCACAGAGCGAGTTAACGGCTTTATGGTGAGGAGAAGCGAGGCAAGCGGCATCCTGCTGAGGGCGCCGAGGTGTCATCTCAACACGAAGAGTCAGCAGCCAGGTCTAAATATAATCTGAGGTCTAAATATAATCTGAGGTCTAAATATAATCTGAGGTGAACTGTGGCGTTAACGTTGGTGTTATAAGACTGCAGGTGATTGGAGGTCGATCAGGTGACCTGACAGGAAGTTTTAACAGGAAGATATGCTGATGGGGAGCAGAGCTGGTGTTGTGCCAGAACAGGAGCTGGGCGAGCAGCAGTGTAACAAGCTCAGCAGCTTCTTTGGACATAATGGCAGAGGAGAAGAGAGTGAAGAGGACGCTGACGGAGGAAGCTAAGAAGAGAAAAGGAGAGAGTGAGCGAGCAAGAAGCCGCCGGACAAGAGTAAATCTGGGACTGACTTTTAGTGGTTGGTGAGAGCTTGGTGAAATAAAAGGCTGAAAGACAGACGCCGAGCTGGGCTGACTGCTGTTGGACTCATTGAGTGTCTTTAAACGTTCTCTGAGTGTTTATAAACATTCTCTAAGTGTTTGTGTTAATCACATGTGGATGATCATCATGATAATGTTCTCTCAGCGTTGACTGAACGTTCTCCCTCTCCTGCAGGGGAACACTCCTCCTGTGGTCGTGAACACCGACACACTCGATGGATCTCCATACGTAAGAATGACCTTCATCTCTATGATGATGATGATGATGATGATGATGATGATGGTGTCAGTCAGAGAAGATGTTTGATTGGTCGTGCTGAAACTCCTCCACATCCTCTGTGGTTTTGAACTTGAATTGGACCCGGTCTCATGTGGGTCTCATTCAGGAGGTCTCAGTGGTCCGATTCACAGGGTCTGGTTCAGTGATGAGTTCAGGAGCTGCTGGGAAATCCCACAACCAATGAGGAGGGAAATGCTGAGTCAGCATTAGACTCTTACTTTGTGTTAACAATGATATTAATTAACTGTGACGGCGCCCCCTGCAGGTGAACGGGACTGAAGGAGAGATCGAGTATGAGGAGATCACGCTGGAGAGAGTGAGTCTTTAATTAAATCATATTAATCATGTTAATAACCTCATCCTGGTCTCTGACGGTTCTGGTTCTGTTCTGTAGGGGAACTCGGGCCTCGGCTTCAGCATAGCAGGAGGAACAGACAACCCTCATGTGGGCGACGACCCGAGTATCTTCATCACCAAAATCATCCCCGGAGGAGCTGCGGCCCAAGATGGACGCCTCAGGTGAGACCACAGAATTGAGCTAATGCTAAGCTAACTCAGAGCTAATGCTAAGCTAACACAGAGAAGCTACCTCTAAAATCACATCAGCTGCTCTGTGTTAAAGTAATTACAGCGTGTGAAGCTCGTCGTTCCCTCTGGAGTCAGACTTCATTAACGAGATGCTGAGCTGTGATTAAACCTGAAGACGAAGACATTCAAAGAATCAATTTAAATATTTAATTATTATTTAAATATGTATTTATTATTTAAACATGATTTATGATGTCGATGATCAGCTGATCGCTCTGACCCCTCATTAACAGTCTGACCTCAGATCAGGTCACTCTGACCCGGTTTCTCCTCCAGAACCTGACGCTGTGTTTTCTATCCGTCAGTGTGAACGACTGCATCTTGTTCGTGAACGACGTGGACGTCCGGGAGGTGACGCACAGTCAGGCGGTGGAGGCTCTGAAGGAGGCCGGCGCCATCGTCCGACTCTACGTCCTCCGCAGAAAACCGGCCGCCGAGAAGGTCACCGAGATCAAACTCATCAAGGGGCCCAAAGGTACGTGAACCGGACCGGACCAGACCTGTGTGAGGTTCTGCACTCAGTGACTGACCGGACCTCCTCTCTTCTCAGGGTTAGGGTTCAGCATCGCGGGAGGGGTCGGGAACCAACACATCCCCGGAGACAACAGCATCTACGTGACGAAGATCATCGAGGGAGGAGCGGCACACAAAGATGGACGCCTGCAGATCGGAGACAAGATATTAGCGGTAACACACACACACACACACACACGCACACAGTAACACATACACACACACCGTAACACACACACACTCTGTAACACACACACACGCACACAGTAACACATACACACACACTGTAACACACACACTCTGTAACACACACGCACACACTGTAACACACACACACACACACACACACACTGTACACACACACACACACACACACACACACACACTGTAACACACACACACACACACACACACACACATGCACACACACACTGTAACACACACACACACACACACTGTAACACACACGCACACGTATGATGTATCAGGTGTCGGATCAATCACAGCTCAGATGACTCATTAATAAGTGATCAGGATGTGATCAGGTCCGGTCCAGTGTGTGTTTGTCACGTGATCAGCTGTTTGAATCCTCTGAATAAGGAAAGGAGCTTCAGTGCTTCCTTTCCTATCTCCTTCAGAGGATACACCAGACCATCTAATATGGAGCTGTTTGTGCTTAGAACAAGTGGTTAGGAAAAGGAGTTAGGATGTAATTTTTTTTGACTATTCAACAGTATCTATGGTGATCATGTGATCAGGATGTGATCAGGTGATCAATGATCTGCTGGAGAACAGTCAGACTGCAGCAGCAGGAACCTCAAAATGGAGTCTGAGCAGAAACATGCTAAAAACACACTTATTAATTAATATTATCATTAATAAAAATGAATCAGCTGATGCTCGTTAAGGCGGGAACATGAATACAGAGATCAGACCAGGATGACATCATACAACATACATGTTCATGTAAAGAGATCAGTGTAGGACCTCTGGTTCTGGTTTTGATCCTGGTCCTGGTGGTTCTGGTTCTGATCCTGGTCCTGGTGGTTCTGGTTCTGTCTCAGGTGAATAACGTGTGTCTGGAGGACGTGATGCACGAGGATGCTGTGGGGGCTCTGAAGAACACAGCTGAGGTGGTTTACCTCCGGGTGGCCAAGCCCAACAACCTGTACCTGACCAACAACTACAACCCACCAGACCTCACCAGCAGTAAGACCTACACCCAGCACCTCCACCTCCATCCAACACCTCTACCCAGCACCTCCACCCAACACCTCCCCTTCCATCCAGCACCTCCACCCAACACCTCCCCTTCCACCCAGCACCTCCACCCAACACCTCCACCTCTACCCAGCACCTTCACCCAACACTTCCATGCACCACCTCCACCCAGCACCTCCACCCAGCACCTCCACTTCCACCCAACACCTCCCCTTCCACCCAACACCTCCACCTCCACCCAACACCTCCACCCAGCACCTCCACCTCTACCCAACACCTCCACCTACACCCAGCACCTCCACCCATCACCTCTACTTCCACCCACACCTCCACCTCCATCCAACACCTCTACCCAACACCTCCACCCAACACCTCCCCTTCCATCCAGCACCTCCACCCAACACCTCCCCTTCCACCCAGCACCTCCACCCAACACCTCCACCTCTACCCAGCACCTTCACCCAACACTTCCATGCACCACCTCCACCCAGCACCCCCAACCTAAACTCAACACCTCCACCCAGCACCTCCACCCAGCACCTCCACCCATCACCTCCACTTCCACCCAACACCTCCCCTTCCACCCAACACCTCCACCCAGCACCCAACACCTCCACCTCCACCCAACACCTCTACCCAACACCTCCACCTACACCCAGCACCTCCACCCAGCACCTCTACCACACCCCGGACCAAACCATGTGTATTAACTAGAACCAGACCAGAACCCAGAGAACATTTCTCTGCAGAGAAATCTGATCGGGTTCTGATCGGGTTCTGGGTTATTCCTATTTGAGACTTTTAAAATAAAGAAAACATCTCATTAATGTTCTTTAATACTCTGTGTACTCTGTGTGTTTTCCAGCGTACTCTCACATGGACACGGAGCTCAGCCACCCCAACTATCTCGGGTCAGATTACCCACAAGCCCTCACTCCCACCTCACCCAGTCGGTTCTCTCCTGTCCTGCATGGCATGATGGGAGATGATGACATCCCCAGGTGAGCAGTGTTCGTCACATCTTCACATCTCTGATGACGTGTTAACAGAGTCTATTGATTATTAATATTGATTATTGACGGGCGGTCTGCTGCAGGGAGCCTCGCAGGGTTCTGATCCACCGCGGCTCCACAGGTCTGGGCTTCAACATTGTTGGCGGCGAGGACGGTGAGGGGATCTTCATCTCGTTCATCCTGGCAGGCGGACCGGCTGACCTCAGCGGAGAGCTGCACAAAGGGGACCAGATCCTCAGCGTGAGCACTCTTTAACCCTTGTTAAGTTCATGCTCGTTAGTGAACGCTTTGTTCAGGTGTTGATGTGTCACTGTGTGTGTGTGTATGCGGCAGGTGAACGGCGTTGACCTCCGGATGGCCACGCATGAACAGGCGGCGGCGGCGCTGAAGAACGCCGGACAGACAGTGACGATCATCGCTCAGTACAGACCCGACGGTAACGACAGATCAAGACAAGTCAGAGCTGACTGTGATCATGACATCATCTATGACGCATGCAGACCTGACGGTGTCCTCGTTGTGTTCTGGTTTCAGAGTACAGCCGGTTTGAGGCAAAGATCCACGACCTGAGGGAACAGCTGATGAACAGCAGCATGGGCTCCGGCACCACAACGCTCAGGAGCAACCCGAAGAGAGGCTTCTACATCAGGTCTGACCAGAACCAGTTCAGTCTGGCTCAGTCCGGTTCAGTCCGGTTCAGTCCAACACAGACACATAGATAATCAACATGTTGATGCTGTTCTTTGTCAGTCTGAACTCGTCTCAATATAAAACACACGTCATGTGACTGATGCCCCCCCTCAGGGCGCTCTTTGACTACGATAAGACGGCAGACTGCGGCTTCCTCAGCCAGGCGCTGGGCTTTAAGTTCGGGGATGTCCTCCACGTGTTGGACTGCGGGGACGAGGAGTGGTGGCAAGCCCGTAAGGTCAGCCCTCAGAATGAGGCTGAGGAGGTCGGCTTCATCCCCAGCAAGCACAGGTCAGACACACTGTGAGTGGGGAGGGGGGTCTCATCAGTTACTTTAACGTTAGTCCAACGTTTTTATCAGGTCAGAGAACAAACCAAACGTTTAGCTCGTTAGCCGTTTTACCTGATTGTTTCTGTTCTCGGTCTCTGCAGGGTGGAGAGGAAAGAGTGGTCTCGTGTGAACACCAAAGAGAGGGTACGTTGATCCGCCTTCGCTGCTTTAATCTGGTTCAGACTGGCTCAGTGTGTAAACCTGTTCTGGTTCTGTTTCAGGATCACGGCCGAGACAGCCTGAGCACTCAAGGTAACTACAGACGAGCCAAGACGTCATTGACACGACAGGCTGCTGTTCACGAGACAACGCGACACGAAACATGACACGACACGACAAGCTGCTGTTCACGAGATGACACAACACGACACAACAAGCTGCTGTTCACAAGATGACACAATAAGCTGCTGTTCACGACATGACGACAAGCTGCTGTTCACGAAACATAATTTCAAAATTTAAAATTTCATATTTATTGAGTATTTGACAGTGATGGTAGCACCGTGGCTTTTTATCATGGATTTTGAGGGCACTTGTATATAATGATTCAAGTGGTTTTAGAACTGTTGTTTGACTGAGACCAGCTTGTAATACAATATAAAAAATGCGGTATAATCATAGCATTCAGAAACATACTGGAAGCCTCAACTGTGAGTGTATTCCTTATGTATCTGAAGTTAGCTAGGTTAAATTTCGGTGTTTCTCAGTTTTTAACATGGTATTTAAAGCTAAGAGTTCGGTCAAGGGTAACACCCAAGTACTTGAATTTATCCACATTATTTAGTGTTTGCCCATTTACTGAGACGTCAGGGCATTTTTTCAGTGTAAGCCTGTTGGTGAAAAAAATGGTAACAGTTTTTTCCAAGTTTAGGGTAAGGCAAGAGTTGTGTAGCCAGAGAGCAACCTTTTGCATTGCCTTTGTTAATGTCTTGGCAACCTATGTAGCGCTCTTACCATGAGTGTATATGACAGTGTCGTCTGCATACATTATTACGCTGACATCATCACACATGGAAGGCAGGTCATTTATATAGATGCTAAAAAGTAATGGCCCCAGAATTGATCCTTGTGGTACACCCAGTGTGCAGGCTTTAAATGGTATTATTTACACGTACACACTGGTGCCGGTCACTCAGGTATGATTTGATCCAGTTTTGAGTGTGTAATGAAAGATTGTAATCACCAAGTTTGTGAAACAGTTTGTTATGATTGACAGTATCAAAGGCCTAGCGCAGGTCTAGAAATACAGCAACAACTATTCCTCCTTGGTCTAAGTTGGTTTTAATTTCCTCAAGGAAGTAGCAGCAAGCCGTGTCAGTGGAGTGTTTTTTCTTGAATCCAAACTGCAGAGGACGTTAAAGTACCTTGGATTCAAGGTGGGCAATGAGTTGTTCTCCCACTGCCTTTTCCAAGACCTTTGAGGCTGCTGGGAGTATACTAATCGGGCGGTAGTTACTGAACTCCTGATTGTCACCAGATATATGGACTGGAGTTACTATAGCTGTTTTAAAAGTACTGGGAAAGATTCCTTCATTTATAGATTTGTTTATTATTGAAGTAAGTGATGAAATGACAGACTCCTTATGTAGCTTTAAAAATGCAGTGTCCAGGCAGTGTATATCCTTGGCCTTGCTGTTTGACAAGTTTGATAAAATTGTATCCACTATTGCCTCATTTATTGTGTTCAGGTCAAATACAGGCCCTTCACAAGTAAATGGTTCCGAGTAGTCTATTACTGGAAATGTCTGACTAAGTTGCTGCACAGAATTTAAAAAATAATCATTAAAATGAATAGCAATAGCATGGTCATCATTTAGGATAGAGCCATTTACCTTAAGCTGAATGCTCTCATATGTGTGTTTTTCCTTCCCAAGTAATTTATCAATGCTATTCCATAATTTTTTACTGTTCCCTTTGGCATCCCTAATAAGATTCAGAAAAAAAGTTGCCCTAGCCTTTCTATGTTGCTGTGTAACTTATACTTTTCTTAAACTTTTAAAAATTAGATGATCAGTGCTTAATCTTGACTTTAAAAACTTTTTTAGAGCAGTATCTCTCTTTTTCATTATGTCCCATAGAGGGCTATCAAATCACGGCAGGTTGTGTTTTGAGTTTTGTTTCTTATACCTTGTTTTTGTATATCTCAACACAAGAGCCTTAAAAGCTATCATTAGATGGTTACTTGCTTGTTCACAGGATTTGTTACCAGAAATATCAGTCTATCTTGTTTCCTTTATTTCTTTTCCAATGAGTGCCAAGTCTTTCTTTGGGATGAAAGATATATTGGAATTGTTTTTCGTTGTATGTTGATTCCGATAACGTGATTTAGTCGGCTTTCTAGCGGCCAGTGTAAGATTATGATCTGAGAGACCAGTGATCAGGTTGTAGGTTTTGGTGATCCTGTCTGGTTTATTTGTAAAGATGAGGTCTAGTAATTGAGAAGATTTTGTTATTCTTGTGGGTTTACTTATCATTTGTGTCATCTGAAACATTTTGATAATGTCCTTGAGCTTTTTTCTACGTGCTTTATCAAGCCAGTTTAAATTAAAATCTAAAGTATCACTTCACTCCCTGCATACTGTTTAAGGACATCAGCAAAACAGTCAAAAAAGTCATTTGTAGTGGCAGGGGGTCGATAAACAGCAAAAACAGCAAAAGACATTTGAGGGGATAGTGTTATTTTTACACCTGCACATTCCAGGTTGCTTGCAGTTATGTTAATTTGCTCGCTTTGCATAGTGTCCTTCACATAAATCAAAACCCCGCCCCCTTTCCCTTTAATTCTATCACGTCTATACACTTTATATCCAGGGACATTAGAAACAGATGGAGGAGTTGTAGGTGTCAACCAAGTTTCGGTGAGGCACAAGTAATCAACATTTGAGTCCGTTAATAAGTGTTCAAGTTGTTCAGTCTTTGATATGACGCTACGTATGTTTAAATGTCCACCAAAGATTCCTTTCGGTTTTGTATTCGGGTTCCACAGTACGCTTGCGTGATTGACAGTCTGAAATATTTTTGTTTGCTGTTAGATAGACGTTGGCGCTTTTGACAGCATTTGCCCACTGTATTCAGAGAAGAAGTTTGTTGGAGGGTTGTTACCTTGTGATCCTGCGAAGTGCGTAGCCAGCATGTTGATTTCCTGTGGAACAGCTGATTGGCAAATATCCGCATGAGATGGCTTGGAGCACACAGGTCCAGGATTTAAATGGACATCTCCGCATAGCAAGAGGATCGATTATTCATCTCCAAAACTTTGGAGTAGATGATATATTGGCTCCATGAATCGAGCGGTAACACGTCAAGCTGCTGTTCACGAGACAACACAACAAGCTGCTGTTCATGAGAAAACACGTCAAGCTGCTGTTCACTAGACAACACGACAAGCTGCTGTTCACGAGACAACACGACAAGCTGCTGTTCACTAGACAACACGACAAGCTGCTGTTCACGAGACAACACGACAAGCTGCTGTTCACTAGACAACACGACAAGCTGCTGTTCAGGAGACAACATGACAAGCTGCTTTTCACTAGACAACATGACAAGCTGCTTTTCACTAGACAACACGACAAGCTGCTGTTCATGAGAAAACACGTCAAGCTGCTGTTCACTAGACAACACGACAAGCTGCTGTTCACGAGACAACACGACAAGCTGCTGTTCACTAGACAACACGACAAGCTGCTGTTCACGAGACAACACGACAAGCTGCTTTTCACAAGACAACACGACAAGCTGCTGTTCACGAGACAACATGACAAGCTGCTGTTCACGAGACAACATGACAAGCTGCTGTTCATGACATGATACGACAAGCTGCTGTTCACGAGACAACATGACAAGCTGCTTTTCACTAGACAACATGACAAGCTGCTGTTCACTAGACAACACGACAAGCTGCTGTTCACGAGACAACACGACAAGCTGCTGTTCACGAGACAACATGACAAGCTGCTGTTCATGACATGATACGACAAGCTGCTGTTCACGACACGACAAGCGGCTGTTCACGACACGACAAGCTACTGTTCACGAGATGTCAAGCTGCTGTTCACGAGACAACATAACACGACACAACAAGCTGCTGTTCACGACACGAGACAACAGGAGGCGACACAAGAAGAGTTTACACGACACAACACAGCACAGGACACGAGACAAGACCACACAACATGAAATAAGACCATATCCGCAGATGAGCAGTCCACCTTTTACCATTACGGACTCTTTGTCCCTGATATCACCTCCACTCAAACATAAACCCAGCAGGCCTAATTTACATCTTCTTCTTGATTTAAGTCTAGATGATTTGATCAGACATTTTGTCTCTGACATCATTTGAAATATTTGATTGTAAGCTGGATATTTGTCTGTTTGTGTGTTTGTTTGCAGGGAGAGATAAAACCTCTCACAGTTATGAGACGGTCACCCAGGTGGAAGGTGAGGACATCAACATCATGTTATTGATTATTGTCTTTTTATTGAACACTTACTGATCACTCTCCTTCATCCTTCATCAGTTCATTACGCGAGGCCCATCATCATCCTCGGTCCTGTCAAAGACCGGATCAACGACGACCTACTGTCCGAGTTCCCCGATAAGTTTGGATCTTGTGTCCCGCGTAAGTAACTGTGCTACCGGTCTAACCCGGTCTCAGCACTGTCCGACCAGGTCTCAGTGCTGTCCAACCTGGTCTCAGTGCTGTCATGTTGTTTGGTTCTTTGCCGACAGACACCACGCGGCCTAAGAGGGAGTACGAGGTGGACGGGCGGGACTATCACTTTGTGTCGTCACGGGAACAGATGGAGAAGGACATCCAGAGCCATCGGTTCATCGAGGCGGGCCAGTACAACAGTCACCTGTATGGTACCAGTGTCCAGAGTGTCCGCGAGGTGGCTGAGCAGGTCGGCTGCAGCACGTTGAATCATTTTTAATCTTCTGTGTAATGAACTGATCGATCAGACCCGTCATGTTTGTTCTGAATGTGTCGAGCAGCAGGGGAAGCACTGCATCCTGGACGTGTCGGCCAATGCCGTGCGGAGACTACAGGCCGCTCAGCTTCATCCTATTGCCATCTTTGTCCGGCCCAAGTCCCTGGAGAACGTCCTGTATGTTCTGAAAATATTCTTCATACGTTTTAGATTAACCTGCTACATGTTGTGAGGATATGATGTGATTTTATGTTTGAACAGAGAGATCAACACTCGCCTGACGGAGGAGCAGGCCAGGAAAGGGATGGACCGAGCCCTCAAATTAGAGCAGGATTTCCTCGAGTGTTTCTCAGGTGAGACGGTTTCTAAAACTGGTACCTGTGCCAACTCACCCTCCCCGAAGACATAAGCAAGTTTTTCCTCCGCTGTACGTTCATGAAATCTACTGGAGGATCCTAAAACTCCTCCAGAGACAGCAGAGTGTTCATATTTCTGGTCTCAGATCGGATTAAAGTTAATGTTCGACTCAGCCCGACTTAAAAAGCTCCATGCAGTACTAATTTTAAACACCAGGTGTCAGCGTGACATACTTTAACTTGAATCTCTTTTTTGTTGGTGTAAAGACGATGAGACACTGGACAAGCATTTCAACATTTCAGACACATTTGGTTCGAATCCCAGCAGAGGACGTCAGACTGTGATCAGAATGAATCGATGAACTTCCTCCTGTTGTCTGTCTAACACCTCCATCCTTTCTATTGTTATATTTTTCATTTTCAATAGTTTAGTTTATATTTAGAGAATGTTTGTTATGCACCAACGACACCAGAACAAATTCCTTGTATGTGTAAAATTGACTTGTCAATAAAGCTTTTTCTGATTCTGATTCTGATTTCCCCCCTCCATCTTCTCCTCTTCCTCCATCTTCTCCTTCCCCCCACAGCTGTGGTGGAGGGCGACAGCTTCGAGGAGGTCTACCATAAAGTGAAGTCGGTGATTGAGGAGCAGTCAGGGCCTTACATCTGGATCCCGACCCGGGAGAGGCTGTGATGCTGCACCCGGCTCGCCGCCCCCTCCTCCCTCCAGACTACCAACCGACGCCACCCTCCACCCTGACGGCCGAGCCAGCCTCGCCCACCTGTCCGTCCTCCAGCAGAGTCGGCGAGAGACGAACGAAGACAAACAGGAAGTGACAACGCAAGGCGATGGAACGAAACCGAAAATGACTCTGAGGCAGACGGGATCGCCAACATGTAATTAGAGACTTCATCAGTGTTTAACGGGCGCCGTTCACACCTGGCATCAAAACGAAGCTGAACAGCTGATTCAAACAGGAAGTGAGGCGTTCTGATGTCACGTGTGAACCATGTGATGTCCACACCGTGGTGAGGATTCATCGAGGTCTGTCCAGGACCGGAGAGACAGCAGAGGGTGACCCAGCAGGGACGGACCACCTCACCGCCGCTGCTGCCTCCTCTCAAGTCATCAAACACCTCCACCTGAGACGGAGGCTCCGCCTTTTTATATCACCTCCTCCTCCTCCTCCTCCGCCTCCTTCAGGACAGGAAAGGGGGACGACTGAGGAGCGTGGGCGCCCCAATCCTGCTGAGTCCGTCCTGGCAAGGAGTCCTTTTTCTCGTGGACCTCCTCGCGGGTCAGGACTCGTTCCGCTCCCTCAGCTCCGTGTTGAATATTCGCAAGGCATTATTTAACGATTTAACGGCCGTTTGAATAATTATTAAAACTCATATGCTGAATCTGTGCATGCATCGAAGACGACGGAGAGACACGAGTGTCTGACCTCCGACATGTGGACGAGGTCTTTAGCATGTCTCATGACGGAAGAAGAAGAAGAAGAAGACGGTCACGTGATGAGGCCGGTCACACACGCACACACACACCTGTACAGGTGGAGGGGGCGGGGCTGTTCTGACCTGCGAGTCAGAATCCAGGGTGAAAGTTTCCCTTCAGGCACAAACGGCTTCACCCACGGATCGATCACGCTTCCAGCCGAAGATCGACGCTGCAGACAAACACGCTAAGCTGTGTGTGTGTGTGTGTGCGTGTGTGTGCGTGTGCGTGCGTGTGTGTGCACGCTCCTCGCTGTGGGGAGGTTTCGTCTTCTTTTATTCTCTTCCACTTTTTCTGCTTCTTTCTCCTCTCGTGTCGACAAACTTACTTCATGTTTAACTTAAATAAACACGTATAAATAAACAAACATATAAATATGAATATAAATATATATATATCTTTTTTATGACAATTTCTAACGGGGACTGAGTCTGTAAAAATCAACACGTCCAAACGAAACTCCATCGCTTTCTTTGGGTCGTTGGATTTACTCACGTTCCCATTTTATTGTTGTAAAGCTTCAGGACACGCGTGACGCTTCGGACTGACGTGTTTGACGTGTTCTCGTGTGCGCTGAACTGAAACACGTGTACGATGCAGCCGTGTGTGCGTGCGTGCGTGACTGTGTGTGCGTGCGTCATGTATGAAATATAAATGAACATATATGAGAATATCTTTATGACATCACTGCTGGTTATTATAATATATTAATGTTTGTGTGTGCGTGTGCAGAGACACACACACATGAAGACGTGGTGCAATATTGTCACGATGTTATGCAACGAAGATTACAGGTGATTAAACCAGCTGGTTAACAAAGACCACGCCCGCAGCCAGGGGGCGGAGCTACTACAGGTGACTACAGGTTATAGAAAAAGGTGAACAAGAGGTTGGGCTGAACAAGGGATGAAGGACGGGAAGGAGGGAACACTAAAAAAAAAAGTTCAACGACTGTCAAACAAACAAAAATTGATTTCCATCATGAAAAAAATTGATTTGCATCCAGTTAGTTTAAAGATTTATCTTCAAATTACAAAGTTAGTCAGTGTGGACATAAAAATGTATATAATGAGCCACGTTATTGTCATTTTACATGAATCCACTATAAGAAAAAACAGAAAAATACTGTAAAATAATAAAGTAATGGTTCTGTACAAAAATGAGAAATAACAAATTATTCATTTCATTAATTTAAGTCATTATAGACATAATATTTAAAAACAACAGTTTAATTTAAAATTAGAGATAATGTCTGTAAATTTACAGAAATGTGACAAAAAACTGAAAAATACTGTAAAATAATGAAGAAACGTTTCTGTTTGGAAAATGACAAATAATTTGTCATTACTGGAATAAAACTTAAAATAACAGTTTTGGGTTAAAAATTGTAAATTTATAGAGATTTGTAAACGATTTTTACAAAATGGAAAATTACTGTAAAAATATATTTTATTTGTTTTTACAGTGATGAGAGTCAAGGGATGAAGGTCGTAGTTGGATTGAGATGTTTAGAGATGGACCGGTGTCGGTTGGTGTCGGTAGACAGGTTCTGGTCCGATCGTGTTTTTTGTTCTGTCGATTTGTCACTGAGGTCTACCGTCACTGTTTGAGTCCTCTGAAGGAGACGAGGAAGCACTAAAGCTCCTTATCTCCTTCACAGGACACATCCGAGTTTCCTTTACCAAGCGTCCTTCATGGAACAACACAGTGAGGACAAGATGGAGCTTTTTGTAGTCCATCTTCTGAACTTTGTAGTTTCACATCAATAAAACGAGACGTCGCATCATGACGACTCAGAGCAGATCTCTCATGAGTCCTTCACATCTTTCCTCATGACAACTAACATTTAAGGTCGAGGAAGTGTTCAGGAGAAGTGTTTAGGAAAGGACACAGGAGGTTTCTGAGTGTTTGCCTGTAGCCTGAGTTGGTCGTCTCTTTTCTGTTTGAACAAATGAAAGCTTATCACACAGGAAGTGAAGGGTCAAACAGGAAGTGAAGGGTCAAACAGGAAGTGGACAGGTAAGGTTCAGGTGTGTGAATGTGCTGCATGGTGGGTGTGGTCTTTGTTCTGGACCTGGTTTTGGGCGGAGCTGGATCAGGTTTCTCAGCATGTTTGTATTAATTATAATTTGTTCTGATGATCAGAGTGAAGGTCAAAGTTCATATTTATGATTTATGATTTATTTAAATTCATCTGAACTTTAAATTTATTTATTTTAATTTAAACATTCAGACGACCGGGTCAAAAACCTGTAAATAACCAACGAGATGGATCAGAACCATCAGATCCAGTCCAACACACACATTAACACACACTGAAACACACACACACACAATGAGACACAAACACTCACACACACTCATACACACACACACATTAACACACACACACACGCACGTACACACACATTAACACACACTGAAACACACACACACATTTACACACTCACACACACATTAACACACACTGTGTTTCCTTTCTTTCAGGCTCGGTGTGTGTTTTCTTTCTCTCGGTGTGTGTTTTGTATATTTTTCATCTCGTGTGATTTTTTCTTGAATTTTGAATTTTTACAGAAAAGTTTGATCAAAGTCGACGAAGCAGAAAAATATTTATCGATCAGCAGCAGAATCAAATGTTCAGTTCAGTGAAGCGCTTGATGTAAATTAGCTACAAAACAATAAAATCATTTAAAATCTTTCTGAACTTTTTGTGTCATGCTGTCATTCATACAAACCACCACAGGGGGGCGCTTTGCCTCCACGTCCTCCCATAGGGATCCCTGTGTGAGAGAACCTGGACCTGGACCAGATCCATGTAGACATGAGTCCTGATACATCAGTCAGTACGTGGACATTAGTTTAACATTAGATTAATGTTTATTGACATACAGCAACACGTGTCAACATGTTTGAAAAGACGTGAACGTGACGTCTGCAGAACATTTTACATGTTTTGATCTGATGCAGACTCCTCGTCCTCGTGTTCTGGTTCTTCTCTCCTGGACCGTCCGTAACCGTGCTGAGAGAGGCGTGAGCCTCCATCAGATGCAATAAAGAGCATTTAAACCTGCAGGCAGCTCGTTCAGACGTAAACAGGTGTGTCAGGCAGGTAAACATCCACCCACAGGCTGCTGATGGAGGCTCAGTCTGGCTCGGCTCGGCTCGGCTCGGCCCGGCTCGTCTGACAGTGCAGCTGTCTGACAGATGGACGACTGAAAACCTGCCAGACTAACAAAATGAGAGTTTCCTTCTGATGAAGTGACTCACCGCACAAAGTCTTAAATTATTTAATGATTCATGTTTGGAAACGTTCTTCACAGATGAACAGCCAGAGCCAATGTAAGAATAACGTTAGAATCACACCAACAAAGTCAGAACCAAGATGAGAACAAACAAACCCAGACGAGGAATTACATCTAAAGAATGGACTGAAGACAGCATCAAAGGAACGGGACAGAGAAACATGATTACAACGTTAGAATAATGTTCAGTAAAGTGACGTCAAAGAGAAACTCTGTTATTTTACAGTCTTCATGTTACTGAATGTTTCCATGACGTGACATCAGACGGGTTCTGCTGGGTATGTCGGGTTCTGCTGGGTGTGTTGGGTCAAACTAATCCTCTCAGATCCGCCAAGATTACCCAGCAGACACCGGGTTAGTCACCAGCCTGGGGGTGTGTTCAGAGAGCTGTAGAGCTGCTGACAGGGCCCAGGCTAGCTGTTTCCCCCTGTTTCCAGTCTTTGTGCTAAGCTACAGTCATCATGAATGTCTGTTAAGGATTTCACAGTCAGTCATTTCACAGTCGGTTCATCTTCTGGTGACCGTGACCGACCTACAGACTGACACTGTGTTGCCATGACAACACCACAGTAAGACTAATGTGATTATGTCTGATCCCGAGCGACTCCTCTTCGTCCAAACCTGAGACGACGTTTAGCTAAGAGGACGTCACTCTGATCACAGATCGTCTGTTTCCTGTCGAAGACGCTGATCAAAGCTCAGAGAGGATTTCACGATGATATGTGACATCACGTCAGCGCCGCCATCATGAACGCCATTTCAGTTTATATAAACACAATCATGTGATCAAACGAGCAGGTGTCATTACAGACGATGAACTTTGAATGTTTTTATCCTGTGAGTCTGTCGAGCTCGTCATCATCTGATCTTCAGACTTGTTCTTCTTCTTCTGTGGTTTTTGGAGGTGAAACACTGAGTCACCTGTGCTGATGTCACCAGATGAATAAATTAAAGTTTCACCTAAAAAAATAAAACTCAGCTCTGGCCTTGTTAGTGAGTTTGAATTGCTAATGTCTGATTTACATTTTGTCATTTAGACTTCAGATTAGCATTTCCTCTTTTTATGCTGCCAAAATAAAATCATTCAGCTCCTCTGAGGAAAAAACATTAAATCAGAAAACAGATGAACAGAGCTCTGATGAGCTCGTTAAAACACAGAAAATATTCAGCAAACACACGACTCGAAATGACCTCAGACACCACCGCTAATCTATGTTAGCATTCAAGCTAATTATACAAAATCTAAACAAACACATCATCTCACCTGTGGTGAGAACTCAGGTGAATTCAGGTGACTTCAGCTTCTGGAGAAAAGATACTGAACCCAAATCACAGGGACAGTCCTGAGTCCAACATCAGGCCAAAATCAATCGACCAAACATCGACCCAACATTAGACCAACATTAGGCCAACATTGACCCAACATGAGGCCAACATCAATCCAACATCAACCCAACATCAGGCCAACATCGACCCAACATCGATCCAATATCAATCCAACATTAGGCCAACATTGACCCAACATCAGACCAACATCAATCCAACATCAGGCCAACATCAATCCAACATCAACCCAACATCAGGCCAACATCAACCCAACATTAGGCCAACATTGACCTAACATTAGGCCAACATCGACCCAACATCAGGCCAACATCAATCCAACATCAGCCCAACATCAACCCAACATTAGGCCAACATTAGGCCAACATTGACCTAACATCAGGCCAACATCAATCCAACATCAACCCAACATCAACCCAACATCAGGCCAACATCAACCCAACATTAAGCCAACATTGACCTAACATTAGGCCAACATCGACCCAACATCAGGCCAACAATGACCCAACATTAGGCCAACACTGATCCAACATCAGGCAAACATTGACCCAACATTGACCCAACATCAGGCCAACATCAGGCCAACATTAGGCCAACACTGACCCAACATCAGGCCAACATTGGGCCTGATTCTAGTCCTCCCTCTTACCTGCAGGTTTCATCATGAGCTGGTTCTCACGGAGGAACTTTTGTTCTTTTGGAGTCAGAAAAAAAGTCTAAATAACACAGGAAGTCATGTGAGTGTGTTGTCAGAATAAAAGCATGTATCTTTGTGTTTTGAGCTGAGTTTCATGGTTAAAGAAAGCAGAGAGGTCCGTTTGCGTTAGATAGCACCTGAATGTTAAACAAAACATAGAGGACCAACTGAGTGAAGTGGATCAGGACCAGGACTTTGGACCAGGACCAGGACCAGGACCAGGACTTTGGACCAGACGTAGGAGGAGGTCTTAATGTGGAGACACCCTGTCGATCATTAAACAGTGACTTTCCCACAGATTTCCCATGAGTCATTAGTGCATGTGTGGACAGGACGTGTTCAAAGACGCCTGAAAGAGCTGAGTTTACCTGGATCACCTGAAGAGTCCATGTGACGAGGATCAAACTGTGTATGAGGTTTATTCCTACAGTTATTGATTTATTTTAGTTTAATTTATTTCTGTAAATCTGATTTTATGTTTCTGTTTGCTGCTGGAATCAATAAAATTAATTTTTATCTTTTATTACCGTGTTTAAAGAAAATAAAGAAAGTATAAGTGACCTGTTTAATTTAATTGAATTATCACATTAAATCATAAACACGGCTTGTCTTTATGCTACAGAATCATTATTATTTAATTTAATTTAATTTAATTTAATTTAATTTAATTTAAGTGACTAAATCAAAACAGAATCCTTGATTTGTTTATTTTATTGTATTTTATCTAGTTCAATTTAAATTATCTTAATTTAATTTGATGAATAAACTTTAATTGTTTCAGCTTTTTTTTGTTTGTTTGTCCTTATGCGTTTTATTTTGAAGGCGCTCTCCGGAAACGCTGTACGTCATGACGTGCTCTTGACGCTGCTGTTATGGAAACGGTGGGCGGAGCTTGTCCGTGCCATTCGCCTCCCGGTCTCGCGGTGGTCCGGTGCTCCTCCAGGTCCGGGTCTCTGTAGTCTGTCTGCTGGGAACATCTGTGCTGCGGGCCGATTGCGGACCGAACCGGACCTCAACCGAGACCCGAACCTTACATCCAGCCTGGTCCCGGTGCTGGTCTGGGCCGGACCCGCCGTGTCGCCTCTTGCGGGTTTTCTCCAGCAGACTCACGCAGGAAGCTCAGCGGACTTTACTGGATTGTTTTTTCGACACGACGACGACATGCGGGACCGTGCGTTGACCGTGCGTGGACCGGGTCAGAACCAGGATCAGCTCTGATCCACATAGATGCGGATCGATCCGGTTCGGTCAGATTCTGGAGAAGTCGGTGTGAACACAAAGAACGATCCGGATCCAACAAGTTTGAAGCTCCGCAGCTCCGGAACCCGCCCGGATCTGAAGAGGACCGAGGAGAACCAGAACCCACCTGGACCTGATCCCACACTGAGTTGGACCAACCAAGAAGTTTGGACCTGGTCTCGGAGTGGTCCTGGTCCACTTTAGATGCGGACTGCTCTGCGGTCAGCGGGTTCACAGCTGCTCATAGACCGCCCAGAACCAGAACCATGGAGCTGACCGTGTGGAGCCTCATCCTGCTCGGGGTTCTTGTCCTGGACCGGACTCATGTGGGTTCTGCAGAGGAAGGTGAGTCCAGTTTTTGTGGTTCTTCTGTCATCCTGAATTAGTCCTGGTCTAGGTCCTGGTCCTGGTCCTGGTCCTGGTCTAGGGCCAGAGAAACCACCAGAGGATCTGAAACCTGGACCTGGACCAGTCTGCCTCGGGTCAGGATGTGGTTTGTTTTATTTTGAAAGGAAAGGATGTCATCTAAAATTCTGGTCTGACCCGTCCTGAGGGTTCAGGAGGCCTCTCAGGGTTTCCCATGATGCACTCTGGTGACCACAAGATCAATAGAGCAGTCAGGTCTCTGAGTGGCCCAGTGGACTCATGTGGACCACCTTTAGAAAGTGATCTGGGTCCTGGTTCTGGTCCTGGACCCTGAAATCAGCTGTGAGGGTGTCAAAGCGTTGGTTAGTAAAACATTGTCAGCATAAAAACAGAACCGGGGCACAGGTTCTGGGTTCTGGATTCAGTTTCAGGTGCGTCTGGGTCTTTGGACGATGGACCTGTTCAGAACGGGGTCCCTCTGAGACCTGCAGACCTGAATAGAACCTCACGTGGTCCTGTGGTTCTGTGTGAACCCAAACAGTGTGACCCTGAAATAATAAGTGCTCACAGAAACAATGAAGCTCGAACAAAGAGCCTCAGCAAACACGTGTAAACAGGAACACGTGAACACGCCTGAGCAGACATGTTCTGAGGCAGGAACCTGAATCTGTCATCTGTCACCGGGTCAGGTCTGAACGCTGCGTCTGCTGGTGCTGACGGGCCTTTCCTGAAGGGAGGCGGTGGGATCCAAACACAGTGAGGTCACATATGTTCAGAAGAACACGTGAAGTCACATGACCTCCAGAATCTGACCAACTGTGACATGTTTGACCAAAAGTCATGTTCAGGTGTTTTCAGGTAGCTTTAGTCTAGCCACATGCTAAAGTAGCTAACCGCTAATTAACTGCCGCTAACTGAATCTGCCGTTAGCATGCTAAAAGAACCGGGCTCAGCAGCCGGACCGGACTGGGTTGGAGCACAGCCTCTGACACTAACAGGAAATAACGTTACAGTACCGAGGTGATTTACAGACTTTATGATGGAAACATTGATACGTAGCAGGAGAGCTAAAGCTAATATAATAAAGCTAACACAGCTGACACTAGTGCTACTGCTAATGTAGCTAACTGATGTAGCTACTGTATTCCCTATTAGACTGGACCTCGCTGGTTCCAGAGGTTCTGTTCAGTCCGGCCATGTTCACCGGAAGGTAGACGCTGATGCTAGCTCATAGCATACTCGCTATTGGGTGCTGTAAACGCCAGTCAACATCCACGACAAGCCCCTCCCTAAAGAAGCTAACTGCTAATTAGCTGCTGCTAACTGAAAGTGGCGACAGAACCGGGCTCAGCAGCTCTCGGGTCAGAATCAGGTCCATTTAAGGGCCGGAGGCCCGCCTCGTCGAGCGGCTCCAGAATATCTCTGTCCCCCCGGAGGGTGAACGAGAGGTCTGGTTCTGAGTTCTGGGTAATGGGCCGGTTTTGTGGACTGTCCTCTCCTCTCAGTCGTGAACTGATGGAGGCTGACGGAGGCTGATGGAGCTGCTCGTTCCATTCAAACGCTCACTCACTGACTACGATGGCATCATCTGTCGCTGGGAAAATTAAAACACCGACCTCATGATCACACACATTCACACAGACACACACACACACAGGAAGTGAACAGACATTGTTGATCGAGTTTTAATAATTTTATTTAAACAGAAATATGAAGCATCCATTTTGTTTGTCGTCCAGAACTTCACTGACAAACTTTTAGAAAACATTGCAGCGATGAGTCAAGTGAAATGTTGCTCCGCTCGTAGAAAACGCTCCTGCAGGTCAAATCAAACGCTTCAGTCAGCTGATCGATAGTCATGGAAACACTTTGAAGATGAGAGAAAAGGCAGGAAACTAAATGTCTGAGCAGAACAAGAAGAAGCTCGTCTGTGGAGACGAAATCTAACAAACCAATCATCAGCAGAGTTCACGAGACGCAACGCGGGAGACTGTTCAAAACACGGCATCACGCTAATGTCGCTAACGTTAACATCGCTAACGTTACGTTGCGAACGTTACCGCCATAGTTTTATTTTTTATATTTTGACTTTTTTTCATTTGAAATGTTTGAAAACTTTCGTAGTTTCACCGTGACGCTCATTTTATGTTTGATGTGTTCAGTTTCTGTTGTGTAGTTTCTGTTTTTGGCTCCGTAAATCTGTAAATATGTAAACATCGTCCATAGTTTGTATCGTCTCTGCGGCATCATGCCTCCGTGTTGTCATTTGTCACAGACTCTGTCTGAGTTTAAACATTTAGTCGAGGCTCGCTGAGAGCTGATTGGTCGTGTGATGAACGTCTGTACGCCGTCTTATTGAATGAAATTGTCATCGCATAAACAGACTAGTGTTGGGAAGTTCGAGTCTTTTAACTGACTCGGATCTCTTACTCTCGGATGATAAAATGAACGAATCCTTTTTTGAGTCATTTCGTTCATTTTCGTTCATTCACTCTGCAGCGCTGTAGCTCTCTGTGAACGATAGAAACGTGACGAATGAACGAAAGACCGATCCGTATGAACGTACTGCTGTGTGTACTGCTCGTCACACAGCCTGAACAGCCATGCAGCTGCCTTGTGGCGAGAGAAGGTACTGCATGAAAATAAACTAATCACTGAGATGACTGATTATTCATTAGTCACATAAAAGATTAGTTCGTATTGAACGATACGTTCACGACCGACACGCCACTAGAACAGACTGTTTATCAGCTGATAGACGCTAACATGCTAATATGTAATGTGACATGAACGCTGCTTCAGACGACACATATGACCGCAGAGTTTATGTAACCATGACGACCACGAAGAGACAACGAGGACGAAGAGACGACGACTGACAGTTTGATGTGTCGAGCTTCAGTCCGTCCTCGTCTTTGTCCTCGTCGCCTTCGCTCTGATGTTGGACCGTCTCTCTCTGTTCGCTGTGAAATCCTTTTAAATGGAACCAGCAGAGGATTTACATTAAAAACACCTCCTCTCCTCGCCTCCTCCTCCTCACCTCACCTCCTCTCCTCACCTCTCCTCACCTCCTCCTCTCCTCTTCTCACCTCCTCCTCTCCTCTTCTCACCTCCTCCTCTCCTCTCCTCACCTCCTCCTCTCCTCACCTCACCTCCTCCTCTCCTCTCCTCTCTTCTCCTCTCCTCGCACCCTCCTCACCTCACCTCCTCTCCTCTCCTCTCCTCTCCTCTCCTCTCCTCACCTCCTCCTCTTCTCACCTCACCTCCTCCTCTCCTCTCCTCTCCTCTCCTCTCCTCACCTCCTCCTCTCCTCTCCTCTCCTCACCTCACCTCCTCCTCTCTCTCTCTCCTCCTCTCCTCTCCTCCTCTCTCCTCTCTCCTCCTCACCTCCTCACCTCTTCCTCATCCTGAACATTTCATCATCAGTACCCTTGGACCTCACCCCCCCAGTACTCGAGTACTTCTTCTGTGTACTCAAGTACTTCTTTGTACTGGAGTTTGCTTCTGATGTGATGTAATCTGATCTCGCTGTCTGTTTTTTTCTTCTCTGGTTAAAGACGCCGTGCGTCGAGCAAACGACTCGACTTAAGACCTCTTTTTTTGTTTTTCATTCATGATCAGGACTAACGCCGTAACAACGCCGTAACAACGCCGTAACAACGCTGTAACAACGCCGTAACAACGCTGTAATCAGTCCGTCTCACTCTGTGCTGTCTATGTGGTTTCTGTCCAACATGAAGCTTCCTGTTCAACGAGGTCACTTCCTGTCCTAGGACTGACCACATCATGAACTCTGACCTGTATGAAGTCCAGACGTTCACTTACTGTTCCACATGATGTTCACATTACTCAGCAGACGAGGGGTTAAACGCAGAGCAGGAAACAGGAAATGGACAGGAAGTACAGGAAGCTGAGCTCTAATCTCAGTAGACAAAACTCAAACACAGATTCAGCGTCCAGACTATATTATGCAGCGTCGCTGGTTAACGTTAGCTTGATGCTCGCTAATGTTACCGCTAACAGAACACTATGAGTGTGTATGTCATTTTAGCTTTCAGTTAACGTGATCCATGATGCTAACTCCTTAAGACAGACGTGATGTTAGCCAACAATAAATGATGTAACATACAGAGCTAAGGTGGAGCTAACACGTTAACTGTAACTGAAGCTAAGCTAAGGGTTAGCTGGCTGTGCATTGGGGTTTAGTGTTGGTAGTTGATTGGTGGTTAGCCAACAGCGAGCTAGTTAGCATCGTGTAGCCAACTGTCCAGATAAAATACATTACAGATAGTAACGTTACGTTAACGTTACTCTAAACATGACTGTCTGTTTGTCACTTTGGTAATTATGTCATTAGATGAGCTTGTTTAACGTTCAGTCTGTGGTCTCATGATCAAATCAAATCAAATCAGATTTTATTTGTATAGCCCAAAGTCACAAAACACATTTTGCATCGGAGGGCTTTACAATCTGTACAGGGAGTGACACCCTCTGTCCTTAGACCCTCGGTTCGAGTGAGGAAAAACTTGCCCACAAAAAACCCTTTTAACAGGGAAAAAAGGTGGAAGAAACCTCAGGAAGAGCCACAGAGGAGGGATCCCTCTTTCAGGACGGACAGACGTGCAATAGATGTCACGTGTACAGAACAAATCAACACAAACATATTGTACAATTACAATGAATGATAAAATGATTACAGTAGCAGTGGAACCTGTGATAGAGATAGAGAGACACAGATGCACAGCAGCAGCAAATCATTAACTAACTATAAACTGTAATGGAGATATGGTAGCAATAATGACAGTAATAATATATGTAGTGGACATCGTGCAGGACCACAGCAGCAGCCATGATCCATGAGAACCTGCTGGACGAGAGAGCACAGAAACTCCAGGGAAGTTTGGTTAGTAACATGCATTAATGAGACATGTATGTCCACTGATGGTGAGAGAGGGAGAGGGAGAGGGAGAGGGGAGAGGGGCGGGGGAGTCCCCCGGCAGTCTAGTCCTATGGCAGCATAACTAAGGGATGACCTGAGCCAGCACTAACTATAAGCTCTATCAAAAAGGAAAGTCTTAAGTCTACTCTTAAAGGTGTTGACCGTGTCTGCCTCCTGAACCCAGAATGGTAGTTTGTTCCACAGAAGAGGAGCCTGATAGCTGAAAGCTCTGGCTCCCAATCTACTTTTGGAAACTATAGGAACCACAAGGAACCCAGCATCCTGAGAGCGCAGTGTTCTAGAGGGGTAGTAAGGTACTATGAGCTCTTTTAGATATGATGGTGCCTGACCATGAAGAGCTTTGTAAGTAAGGAGAAGAATTTTAAATTCTGTTCTAGATTTAACAGGTAGCCAGTGCAAGGAAGCCAGAATGGGAGAGATGTGATCTCTGATCTTGGTTCCTGTCAGAACACGTGCAGCAGCATTCTGAATTAGCTGCAAAGTCCTCAGAGACTTATTGGAGCAGCCTGATAACAAAGAGTTACAATAGTCCAGCCTAGAAGTAACAAATGATACGATGCGTCTGATTTTGGCGATGTTACGTAAGTGGATGAATGCAGTCCTCAAAATTTGTTTTATGTGGACATTAAAGGACAAATCCTGATCAAAAACAACTCCAAAGGGGTGGCGTATGCGAAAGCTCGCTGCGGGGGCCCGGGTTCGAGTCCCCTTTCCCCATCTCTCTCCCCACATTTCCTGTCACACTCTTCAGCTGGCTCACTTACACTTACAACTCACTTACAGGGTGATCCTGTCTTTCTTTCTAAGTCTCTAGAAAGAAAGTTTCTGAGGTGTTTCGGTCCATGATCAGAGAAACAAATGACCACAATGATCAGAATGACCCGGTTCAGACTGACTGACCTGGTTCAGACGGGTCCAGGTGTCAGATTTCAGGTCAGCTGTCTGAAGCCTGAATACAAACCTGTTTACTACACCTGTATATTACACCTATATGGAACCTTTGTGTGTAGTCCAGGTCGAGTTTTAAGTTTCAGGCGCCGTTAGCTCTGTTAGCTCTGTTAGCTTTGTTAGCTTGTTAGCCCCGCCCTCTTCTGTCTTGTCTTTTCATACAGAAAACTGAAAAATGACACCTCACTCCTCCCTACTCCTCCCTCTGCCCTGTGTTCATTGAGTGTTCCAGCACACTATTCACTATTCATACTGATTATTCTGACGTATTCCAGGAATTTTAGCATGCTACTCCTCCCGCAGTTTTGGTCGCACATACACAAAAAAGGTATCAAAACGACCGCTAGGCCTGGAATGGTGTGCTGTGACTTTTCTAAGCGTTTCGCCAAATGGTTTTGCCAAAAATCGGCAAAAACCACGGCAAAACTTACAATGGGTGTGTATTGATTAGATTAGATTAGATTAGATTAAATTAGATTATACTTTATTCATCCCACAACGGGATCAGCAGAGTGTAATATTCCCTATAGAATTAAAGTAGAAAGGGCAAAACACGGCGAACAGACAGAAATATCTTATCACCTACACAATAAACAACAAACAAACAACCGGCTAACAACAGACAGTAAAAGTGGCATGATATAAAAAGTATTGTAAGGTATAGTGACCATGGCATAAATAATATTATACATTGTAAGTAATCCGAATAGAAATATAAATACAGATAAAAATAAAATTAAAATAAAGATATAGCCATGATGAGTAGTAGTGAGTAGAGACAGGAACAGAAACTACACCATGATCAGGTGGTGCAGGTGGTGCAGGTGTTGTGTTGGATGAAGGACCTGCTGAACCTCTCCTTCTTACACCGTGGGTGTAGCAGTCTGCTGCTGAAGGAGCTGCTCAGGGACCCACAGTGTCATGTAGGGGGTGAGAGTTGTTGTCCATGATGGATGTCAGCTTAGCTAACATCCTCCTCTCCTCCACCTCCTCTGTGGAGTCCAGAGGACAGTCCAGGACAGAGCTCGAGTGGGTGACATCATTGCTAGAGTGGAGAGGGAGAGAAACATTTGTCGAAAATTCATTTGCAAACGGCTCTCGTGGCCACAAATGTCACTCTACAGAAATAATTTATACATAGAAACGTAGGAAAATTCGTGGGCTACGCAGCGATATCACTGCTGAAGCTGTCAGACTCATAGTTTTGGTGGGAGACGCACTGATGCGCCAGGATCACCCACCGACAGCCCCATCTACTCCCATGTAAACTGGAGAGGAGAAATTTCCCAAAGGAGCACGGGGCACCTGTTCTTTCTCTCTCTCCCCAGGTCACATTTTTTAACTTTAGACACTGAAATTCGGCATTCACATGGTCGACAAGATGAGGATGCTCACGGTCATTTGGGCTTTTTGATACGACCTACTGTTTGGCATTAGTGTCCACTAGTTGGAGGGGGTTCATTTAGAGATTTTCTGTGTCTCTCAGCAGTCACTCACACACAGACAGAGCACAGCTGCAGCTAATTGCTCTGACCTGCAGCTGACCCTGGTTGCTTGGCAACCTCAAGCCTGCCTTTGACTAACTTTATTGAAGTCTCTGTGCTACTGCAGTGTCAATAATAATGTATGTCAGGCACACTCTACATTTATTTACACAGTTTAGAGTTTATTTGACATTTCCTGTATGTCTTAGTGTCAGTCTCAGTCTGTGGTCAGTTGTACTGCACTCACTGTCTGGTTGTTTGTTTTGGGTGTTGTGGTCACATGACTCGTCTCATTGTTCGTGTCGTGGTCGTTTTCCGCGTCGACGACCGTAAGGCATAAGAATGGAGGGAAGCAGTAGCTTCCTCTGAGCACGCTCAGTGAGGCTCAGTGAGGTCTGAGCGCGCTCAGTGAGGCTCAGTGAGGTCTGAGCGCGCTCAGTGAGGCTCAGTGAGGTCTGAGCGCGCTCAGTGAGTCCTTAACGTGTCCTTAACGTGTCCTCTTTCTCTTTGTTTCTTGTGTTTTTGTCTCAGAGGTCCTGATGAACACGAAGACGGAGACTTCTGATCTCAAATGGACGATCTTCTCGAATGCCAAACCCGAGGTCAGTCTGCTCTGTTCTCTGTGATAAACCATCAGACAAGTTTAAAACCTGCAGCTGACAGCTGGTTCTGTTGGGCTGGTTCTGTTGGGCTGGTTCTGTTGGGCTGGTTCTGTCCAGCATGTTTCTGTCTGTGGTCGTCTCTGATCTCTGTAAACAGTTTGATTAAACAGACGATCTTCATCATCATCATCATCATCATCATCATCATCATCATCATGACAGAAACGTTGGACGCAGATTATTTCAGACTTTAATGATGACGTCAGCTGTGTGTCTGTAAATGAGACATAATTACAGTAATAATTCATATTTAACATGTTGAAGCTGGATGATCCCTCTGACACGTTGTCAACATGTTTTTTAAACGTTCTTTAAACGTTTGGTGGCTCGTTCACGGCGACTCGAGCGCTCCGTCGTCTTTCTCTCTGAACAGACTCGAGCTCGATTTTTAAAGATTTACATATTTACATAATCTCTGAGCCTCAGTTCAGTAAATCTGCCTCCGTTGTTCGTTTGCTGCATGTTTGGTGTGTTTGGATGAACGCGTCAAGTCAGGAGACATTATGGAGGAAACAAACAAACATCTTCATGTTTCATCACTTTATTATTCACACTTTATGGAAGCTCGATTAATTTAAACAGTTAAAATGGTTTGTATGTTTCTCCTCAGTGGGAGGAGGTTAGCGGTCTGGATGAGGAGAACAACAGCGTGAGGACCTATCAGATCTGTCAGACCGACAGCTCGTCCAGCCATTGGCTGCGCAGTGGCTTCATCCAGCGCCAGGGCGCGTCACAGGTCTACGTGGAGCTCCGCTTCACCGTCATGGAGTGTTCGTCCAGGAGCACCCACCACCGCAGCTGCAAGGAGACCTTCAATCTGTACTACTACCAGGCCGACTCCAATGAGGCCACCTCCACCTACCCGCCATGGATGGAGAACCCATACACCAAGGTACAACCACGCTGACACCAGGTCACCTGAACCTTCAGAACCAATCATCCTCTTAAACAGCAGCAGTCCATGTTAACCCAGTCTCTGTCTTCTTCCTGTCTCAGGTGGACACAGTGGCTGCAGACTTCCTGCTGAGGAAAGGCGGTGAGCGTAAGTTTAACGTGAAGACACTCAGACTGGGTCCGCTGTCCAAGCGAGGTTTCTACCTGGCCTTCCAGGCTCAGGGCGCCTGCATGGCTCTGCTGTCTGTCAGGGTCTTCTTTAAGAAGTGTCCCAGCCTGGTCAGCGCTCTGTCCTCCTTCCCGGAGACCGTCCCTCGGACTCTGGTCCAGGAGGCACAGGGCGTCTGCGTGGAGCACGCCGCCCAGCAGGGACCGCGACCACGACCGCCGAAGCTCTTCTGTGGGGAGGACGGACAGTGGGTGGGCCAGCCGACCACGTCCTGTGCCTGTCTGCCAGGATATGAACCCGCTGAGGGACACGCGAGGTGCTCAGGTGAGACACAGGACACGTATGTTAAAAAGAAACATGACAGAGGACACATATGTTATAAAGAAACATGACAGAGGACACATATGTTATACAGAAACACGACAGAGGACATGTATGTTATAAAGAAACACGACAGAGGACATGTATGTTATAAAGAAACATGACAGAGGACACATATGTTATACAGAAACACGACAGAGGACACGTATGTTATAAAGAAACATGACAGAGGACACGTATGTTATAAAGAAACATGACAGAGGACACATATGTTATAAGATCTCAGATCTGTGACACGCAGGTTCACTCGTTATTGATCAGATCGTCTTCTGTCCTCGTTTCATGTTTCTGTCTGGTCCTCTTTGACCCGGTCCGTCTGGGTTCAGGTCCAGAGCTCAGTGATCATGTGTTTCCCCCGTGTTGTCCTCAGCCTGTCCCGTGGGTCAGTTTAAGTCCGGTACAGATGGTCAGTGTACCGGCTGTCCGGGCTTCAGCCACGCCACCATCAGAGGGTCAGAGGTGTGTGCGTGTCGCTCCGGATACCTGCGAGCAGAGTCCGACGCCCCCGACACACCGTGCACCCGTAAGTACACGCAACACGTGAACACACTGTGAACACACTGTGAACACATGAACACACCATGAACACATGAATCCATAGGTCCACATGTTAATGAGCTGCTGACCCTCCCCCGTCTCTTCTTCTGGTGTCAAACTCTGCTTTGTGTCCTTTGAGATACAGCTCTTTGTGTGGAGGTAGTGTGGGGGGTTGTGGGGCGCTCTCCATTGATGGTCTTAGTAACCCCCCGCCCCCACCTGGATTCAGCCTTGTGTTGTTGGTGTGAGTGGGAGGATGTCCTTTTAAGGACTTCCTATTGAACTGAGTTTAATTAAAAATCTTTATCTTAATTATGAATCGTTCATTATTCTGTTATCAGTGCCTCAGCTCATCACATCTGTTTACAGACTCACCGTGTGTCTGTGAATGTTAATAAAGTGACTCTGATTGGTCGGACCCGTCTGTTGTCTCTGTAGGTCCTCCGTCAGCTCCTCGCAGCATCGTCACTCAGATCAACGACACCACACTCAGCCTGGAGTGGAACGAACCGCTCGACAACGGCGGCAGAACGGACCTGAGCTACGCCGTCCAGTGCTCGGTGTGCCAGGCGCCCCGCGGGCCTTGCATGTCCTGTGGTGACAGCGTCAGCTACCGGCCAGCGCAGCAAGGCCTGCTGGGACGGCGGGTGGAGGTGTGGGGTCTGCTGCCTCACACCACCTACACCTTCACCATCCAGGCCATCAACAGGGTCTCCCAGCTCAGCGGCAAGGAGCCCGCCAGCGAAAGTGTCAACATCACCACAAGTCACGACGGTAAGAGGAGGAGGAGGAGGAGGAGGAGGAGGAGGAGGATAAGGTGATGAGATGCTCTGATGGTTCTGATGGTTCTGATGGTTCTGCTGTGTTCAGTGCCGTCGTTGGTGTCGGTGATCCGGAAGAGCGATTCCACAGAGAGCAGTCTGACTCTGCACTGGTCTGTCCCGGTTCAACCGCACTACAGCATCCTGCAGTACGAGCTGCGATACTGCGAGAAGGTGAGCACTCGCCAAGAACCGCCACCTTTAAAGGTCGAACAGGTGATAATCTCAGGTGTGCTGCGACAGAAGAAGAAGAGTTTTTTATTGTAGTTTAAGATGTAATTCATCAGGATGTGGTCGGGTTTCCTGTTTGGCGCTCACTTCCTGTCCAGCTAAATCAAATCAAATCAAATCAGATTTTATTTGTATAGTCCAAAGTCACAAAGTACATTTGCCTCTGAGGGCTTTACAATCTGTACAGGGAGTGACACCCTCTGTCCTTAGACCCTCGGTTCGAGTGAGGAAAAACTTGCCCACAAAAAACCCTTTTAACAGGGAAAAAAGGTGGAAGAAACCTCAGGAAGAGCCACAGAGGAGGGATCCCTCTCCCAGGACGGACAGACGTGCAATAGATGTCACGTGTACAGAACAAGTCAACACAAACATATTGTACAATTACAATGAATGATAAAATGACCACAGTAGCAGTGGAACCTGTGATAGAGATAGAGAGACACAGATGCACAGCAGCAGCAAATCATTAACTAGCTATAAACTGTAATGGAGATATGGTAGCAATAATGACAGTAATAATATATGTAGTGGACGTCGTGCAGGACCACAGCAGCAGCCACGATCCATGAGAACCTGCTGGACGAGAGAGCACAGAAACTCCAGGGAAGAAGTTTATTTAGTAACATGCATTAATGAGACATGTATGTTTACAGATGGTGAGAGAGAGAGAGAGAGAGAGAGAGGAGGGAGGGGGAGTCCCCCGGCAGTCTAGTCCTATGGCAGCATAACTAAGGGATGACCTGAGCCAGCACTAACTATAAGCTTTATCAAAAAGGAAAGTCTTAAGTCTACTCTTAAAAGTGTTGACCGTGTCTGCCTCCCGAACCCAGAATGGTAGTTTGTTCCAACTCGCTAACTCGTTTTCTTGCCATAGGAGCGTCGGACTGAAGATCAGTGTCACTACGCAGAGAGCAACCGGAACCAGGTCGTACTGACAGACCTCCGCAGGGCGACGCAGTACGAAGTCCAGGTCCGAGCACGAACCATGGCTGGGTACGGCAGTTTCAGCCCGGCCGCTGTCTTCCGCACGCTTCCTGACGGTAAGAGGACTTCCTGTTCCTTCATGTTCCCTCCTTCATGTTCCCTTTATGTTCCCTCATCATGTTCCCTTTATGTTTCCTTATCATGTTCCCTCCTTTTTGTTCCCTCATCATGTTCCCTCCTCATGTTTCCTCCTTGTGTCTCTGACTCTGGTGTTCTGGTTTTGTTCATCTTCTTCAGGTCAGGACTCGGCCTCTCAGTTTTTGGTTCCCGGTGTGCTGATCGCCGTGGGGATGTTGCTGCTCGCCACGTTCGTGTTCGTGGCGATCTTCTGCATACGGTGAGAACGCCGGACGACCAGAAAGAAAAACAGGAAACAGAAAAAAGGGTCAGCTAACCCCAATTCTGTCTGTTTGAATCTTATCGACTGTCTGAGACTCACGGCGACGCCGAATATTTTCGCAGCTCATCAGAGCGAGCTCGTCGCGCCTCATTGTTCCTTCAAACACGCCGGACGCCGTCAGACGGAGAAAGTGTGTTTGAGACAAGATGGAGGCAGAGAGAGAGAGAGAGAGAGAGAGAGGCAGGATGCAGGCGTCCCAACCCTGTTTCCACAGGACAGAGAACAATGGATGTGACCTTGTGACACACACACACTAAAATACACACACACACTGTAACACACACACACACACCCATGGCGGAGGCCCAGATCTGCCACTAACTGAGGGTGGTGCATTGCTGCTATTTTAGGCTCATGAGGTGGGAGCAGGAGGACGGAGAGGATCCAGCAGCTACAGGCTCAGTCTGTGCCAGCAGAACTATAATGAACCAGAACTAGAACCAGAGAGACAAGTCAAAGAGGTCATGTGACAGAACAACAGGTCGTAAACAGTGTAAAGTTCTTCATGGTTCTGAGCCATCCTGCTGACCTCTGACCTCTGACCTATAAAATAAATGATGAGCATCCAGTGTGAGTCTTTGTCTTCGTGTCTTTGTCTTTGTCTCTTTGTCCTAACCTTGTCTGTCTCATCTCTCTGCAGCAGACACAGCCGGCTGAAGGATCCTGAGCTGAGCGACAAAAACAGCCAGTACCTCGTCGGACAAGGTGACGGCTTGCCGACAAGCCCTGAAAGTCACTTCTTATTGGTGGTTTGTGGTCATGACGTTTGTCCTCTTCCTGTCTCACGCCATGTCTGTCCTCAGGGGTCAAGGTGTACATCGACCCGTTCACCTACGAGGACCCCAACGAGGTCGAGAGTTTGCCAAGGAAATCGATGTTTCCTTTGTCAAGATCGAGGAGGTCATCGGAGCCGGTGAGCCGCTGTTTTCCCATGATTCATTTGGAGTGGTCAGCTGACTCATTGTCCTCATTTCCTCTTTTCAAAATAAGATTACAAACTAAGTTAAATTGATTCTGTGACATTTAAACGTTGTCGTGTTCATAAAGTAATTAAGTGATAAACGCCGGCGTGTTCGCAGCTCTGTCTGAATACAAAGGGCAGCGCTGCGAGACGTGGGGCGTCCTCGCTATGTAGCGTCCTCGCCATGAGGTAACAAGGTCGATCACACCTCCATGATGATGATGTGTTTGTGTTCCACAGGAGAGTTCGGCGAGGTGTGTCGGGGCCGGCTGAAGATCCCCGGGAAGAAAGAAAACTATGTTGCCATAAAGACACTGAAGGGTGGCTACACGGACAAACAGAGGCGGGACTTCCTGTCCGAGGCGTCCATCATGGGTCAGTTTCAGCACCCAAACATCATCCACCTGGAGGGCATCATAACGGCGAGCTGCCCCGTCATGATCCTCACTGAGTTCATGGAGAACGGAGCCCTCGACTCCTTCCTACGGGTCAGTGTGACGCCACACACACACCTGAGACACTGTTCACACCTGAGACACCTTTCACACCTGAGACACCTTTTACACTTGAGACACCGTTCACACCTGAGACACCTGAGACACCATTCACACCTGAGACACTGTTCACACCTGAGACACTGTTCACACCTGAGACACTGTTCACACCTGAGACACCGTTCACATCTGAGACACTGTTCACACCTGAGACACTGTTCACACCTGAGACACCTTTCACACCTGAGACACCGTTCACATCTGAGACACTGTTCACACCGTTCACACCTGAGACACCCTTTACACCTGAGACACTGTTGACACTGTTCACACCTGAGACACCTTTTACACCTGAGACACCGTTCACATCTGAGACACTGTTCACACCTGAGACACCTTTTACACCTGAGACACCGTTCACATCTGAGACACTGTTCACACCTGAGACACCGTTCACACTGTTCACACCTGAGACACTTTTCACACCTGAGACACCGTTCACACCGAGACACTGTTCACACCGAGACACTGTTCACACCGAGACACCGTTCACACCGAGACACCGTTCACACCTGAGACACCTTTCACACCTGAGACACCTTTCACAACTGACACACCGTTCACACCTGAACCTCGTGGTCACTGTTCACACCTGTCTCTCTCTCTGCAGGTGAACGACAGTCAATTCACACCCATCCAGCTGGTCGGCATGCTGCGTGGCATCGCCTCTGGGATGAAGTACCTGTCTGAGATGAGTTATGTTCATCGTGACTTGGCGGCTCGAAATATCCTGATCAACAGTAACCTCGTCTGTAAGGTGTCCGACTTCGGCCTGTCACGCTTCTTGCAGGAGAACTCGTCCGACCCGACCTACACCAGCTCGCTGGTGAGACGATCAATCAAAACGCTCTGTCTGTCAGATTCAGACCAATCATCTGAGTCCATGAAACGTTCTTTGAATGTTCTCATAATGGTTGTTCTGTGTTCAGGGAGGGAAGATCCCGATCCGCTGGACAGCTCCGGAGGCGATCGCCTTCAGGAAGTTCACGTCGGCCTCGGACGTGTGGAGCTACGGCATCGTGATGTGGGAGGTGATGTCATTTGGAGAGCGACCGTATTGGGACATGAGCAACCAGGACGTGAGTTTAAACCAGACTTCCTGTTTTATTTTCTGTTTTTATTTCCTCTTTTCAAAATAAAATCCAACAGTTTGAAACATTGAGAGGAAGTTAAAGTTTCATCAAACAACTTCTTCCTGTCAGGTGATCAACGCCATCGAACAGGACTACCGACTGCCTCCCCCCCCCGACTGCCCCACCCACCTGCACCAGCTGATGTTGGACTGCTGGCAGAAGGACCGCTCGGCCCGTCCTCGCTTCGCGGACCTCGTCAGCGCGCTGGACAAACTGATCCGAAACCCGGCGTCGCTGAAGATCGTGGCACAGGAAGGAGCGGGGTGAGTGACTGACGGATAATCTGCTGCGATAACAACCATCAATCAATCAATCAAGTCAGTCAGTGAACACAGTGCGACAGTGTGACACAAACATGTCTGTCCTGTCTCAGAGTCCATTCACTGTCAGTCATAGGTTTAGCCTCCTGCTGTCCGGCCTCATGTACGGCCTGCTGTGACCCGTCAGCCTCTCACTGGGTTCACATCCTCCACCTTCAGCCTGTCGGTGGTGGCATGCAGCAGATGACTCCACCCTGACAGTCCCATTGTTAGATAATCCTGGGCCTGCAGGCTGCTGTTGTTTTCATGCGTCCTCCTTTGTCCCCTCAGGCCATCCTACCCCCTCCTGGACCAGCGAGCTCCTCTAGCCCTGTCGTCGTGCGCCTCGGTGGGGGAATGGCTGCGAGCCATCAAGATGGAGCGCTACGAGGACAGCTTCCTGCAGGCCGGCTTCAGCTCGGTGGAGCAGCTGCCTCAGATCAGCACGCAGTCAGTTTTTATTCTCACAGCTTTAACACGACACACAGCGTTTCCTGTTTCATGAACTCTTTAAATGTCTTTATTTCAGGCCACAGGTGTGTGATGGCTTCCTGTCTGTTTCAGGGATCTGCTGCACATGGGCGTGACTCTGGCCGGCCATCAGAGGAAAATCCTCTCCAGCATTCAGACGATGACGTTTCGGAACAAGAGCACGGCGGCCGTGAGCTTCTAGCTCACCTGTCCGTACCTGGACATGAACACCAGCACACGGCTGCAGCCCGAGACTGATCATCATGACAGATCAGCTGACCAATGAGCTGACCAATGAGCTGATCAGCTGACTTTATTAATGACCAGAAATTAAAAAGATTCTTCCCGTCAGGACGAGCGAGTCCTCGTCACGGACGCCGAGCGGCGGACTCATTTTTACTGTTTGTGTTTTTTTTTTAAATAAGACGGTCGTTTACAATGTTTCTGTCACGTCGTCATGGAAACAATAAAAAAAAATCACCAAAGGAGACAAAATGAAGTCAGTGCCAATCAAACATTCACCTTTCATATCATCCGGACAAGACCACGGACACACCTGAACATTTATCTGTCTGAGTTCAACCTTACCTCGTCTTTACTCAGGTGTGATGCAAAGAGCGACCTTCATCCTCAGTGTGACGCTCACAGACGAGCGACAGAGACTTGTCACCGGCCTCAGACGTTTTATTTGATATAACTCAGTTTTAATCCTCCATCTTTGGTGCCATTCAGCCGTCTTCTTGGACGTGACGCCATTTTTTATAAATCTGTCTGATTCTCTTTAAATGAACTTAAAGGATTACTTTGACATTTTAGAGCCCAGAGTTTGTTTTCCTTCATCAGCTGCTCAGCCTGCAGATTCATTCACATTCACACAGAGACCCTCAGCGTTTAACTGTTAAGCTAACAGGCTAGCTTGTGGCCTGCAGTATTGATTTCAGATTGGAATGCTAACAGCTGAGCTGCTGTTTGATTAGTAGCTCCTGAGTTCAAAATGTCAAAGTGTTTCTCTCTGAGGACGATATCAGCGTTTCATTTCCTTGTTAGCTCGCCAAGCTGCAACCAAACATTTAAAATAAATTTCATGTTTTTATGTTTTTATTTTTCTATAACGATCTTTAAATCATTGCTCAGATGAGCTAATTAACATAAACTGATTAATACATCAGATGGTTGTGCTACTGTTTGGTCCAAACGTTGAAGAAACATTTGTGTTTGTCCTGAAGCTGGTATTGTCACAGTGAGAGATGCCTTTAAGGATCATGGGAAATGTGGTCTTCATATTGAAGATCTGAAATAATGAATAGATAAGTATGTTTTGATTACCGTCCTGTGTGTAGATTAATCTGTATTCAGTATTCATAATAAACATTCACAGCAGTGTTTACCGCCAAAGACTCGTTCTTAGGCTCGTTAACAATGATGACCTCCGCTCAGCTGATATCGTTCATGTGAACGCCACAAAGAGAAAATCCACATTAATTCACTTGTCTGTGCCGTCCAATGACACGCTGTCCTGTCCCAGTGAACCTGGAGACCTCTGTCCCAAATTCAAACCAGCACACAGCTGAGCAACTTCCTGCTCACCTGAAACACACACACATCGCATGTTTCTGATCTGATGTGATTCTGAATGTTTCTGGATGTTGTCTGAATGTTTCTGGATGTTTCTGAATGTTTCTGAATGTTTCTGGATGTTGTCTGAATGTTTCTGGATGTTGTCTGAATGTTTCTGAATGTTTCTGGGTGTTGTCTGAATGTTTCTGGATGTTGTCTGAATGTTTCTGGATGTTGTCTGAACGTTTCTGGATGTTGTCTGAACGTTTCTGAATATTTCTGAATGTTTCTGGATGTTGTCTGAATATTTCTGAATGTTTCTGGATGTTGTCTGAATGTTTCTGAATGTTTCTGAATGTTTCTGGATGTTGTCTTAATGTTTCTGGATGTTGTCTGAATGTTTCTGGATGTTGTCTGAATGTTTCTGGATGTTGTCTGGATGTTTCTGGATGTTTCTGAATGCTTCTGGATGTTTATGGATGTTATCTGAATGTTTCTGAATGTTCTCTGAATGTTTCTGGATGTTTCTGAATTTTGTCTGAATGTTTATGGATGTTTCTGAATGTTTCTGGATGTTGTCTTAATGTTTCTGAATGTTTCTGGGTGTTGTCTGAATGTTTCTGGGTGTTGTCTGAATGTTTCTGGATGTTGTCTGAATGTTTCTGGATGTTGTCTGAATGTTTCTGAATGTTTCTGGATGTTGTCTTAATGTTTCTGAATGTTGTCTGAATGTTTCTGGATGTTGTCTTAATGTTTCTGGATGTTGTCTGAACGTTTCTGGATGTTGTCTGAACGTTTCTGAATATTTCTGAATGTTTCTGGATGTTGTCTGAATATTTCTGAATGTTTCTGGATGTTGTCTGAATGTTTCTGGATGTTGTCTTAATGTTTCTGGATGTTGTCTGAATGTTTCTGGATGTTGTCTGAATGTTTCTGAATATTTCTGAATGTTTCTGGATGTTGTCTGGATGTTTCTGGATGTTTCTGAATGCTTCTGGATGTTTATGGATGTTGTCTGAATGTTTCTGAATGTTCTCTGAATGTTTCTGGATGTTTCTGAATTTTGTCTGAATGTTTCTGGATGTTGTCTTAATGTTTCTGGATGTTTCTGAATGCTTCTGGATGTTTATGGATGTTGTCTGAATGTTTCTGAATGTTTCTGTTCTGGATGTTTATGGATGTTGTCTGAATGTTTCTGAATGTTCTCTGAATGTTTCTGGATGTTTCTGAATTTTGTCTGAATGTTTCTGGATGTTGTCTTAATGTTTCTGGATGTTTCTGAATGCTTCTGGATGTTTATGGATGTTGTCTGAATGTTTCTGAATGTTCTCTGAATGTTTCTGGATGTTTCTGAATTTTGTCTGAATGTTTCTGGATGTTGTCTGGATGTTTCTGGATGTTGTCTGGATGTTTCTGGATGTTGTCTGAATGTTTCTGGATATTTCTGGATGTTGTCTGAATGTTTCTGGATGTTGTCTGGATGTTTCTGGATGTTGTCTGGATGTTTCTATATATTTCTGAATGTTTCTGGGTATTTCTGAATGTTTCTGGATGTTGACTGAATGTTTCTATATGTTTCTGAATGTTTCTGGGTGTTGTCTGAATGTTTCTGATCGTTGTCTGGATGTTGTCTGAATGTTTCTATATATTTCTGAATGTTGTCTGGATGCTTCTGAATGTTTCTGGATGTTTCTAGAGGTTGTCTGAATGTTTCTATATGTTTCTTATTATTTCTGAATATTTCTGAATGTTTCTGTATGTTGTCTGAATGTTTCTGGATGTTTCTGGACATTGTCTGGATGTTTCTGAATGTTTCTGGGTGTTTCTGAATGTTTCTGAATGTTGTCTGGATGTTTCCTCCCCCCGTGTTTCAGCGGTCACATCTTGAAGTCGATAAATTCTTCTTGGTGTTCTTGTTTTCCGTCTTGGGTTACGTAACCTCCCGGCTGCATTGTTCAGGATCAAAACCGTCCAGCTCCTTCTGGGTGTGTTTTTCGTGGCTCTGGTTGCAAACATTCCTCTCATCTGTCGTGGCGCCCTCTTTTTAATAAAGAGACAGAAACAGGAGAAGTGACTCTCCCTCCCCTCCTCCTCCGCCTCCTCCTCCTCCGCCTCCTCCTCCTCCTCCTCCTCCATCGCCTCCCTCTTGTTCCTCTGGAGTGGTTTTACCCCCGAGGCCTGAGCTCGTCCTCTCCTCTGCCTCCCCTTGCAGTCCTTGGCCTTTTAATCATGAGGAGATGTTCTTTTCTTCTCCCGGGCCTCGGGCTCCGAGCAGCTTAAACTCTCTGTTTTCATCTGAACCAGGCCAAGCTGCCGCAGCTCCGCGATGTGTTCATGTTCATTGATTAATGTTCTTTGATTATCTCTCTGTTACTGACTCCTTCTTCTTGTTTTATTGGTCTCCTGTGGGCCGTAAGAGCTGCCCGGCATGAGCCGAGCACCTGGAAATAAAAGTGATGACTCATCGCCATGTCATCGTGTTTTGGTGTGTTTGAATCTGCAGGTTTAAACAGAGTTGAGCTTTACATGACCTCTGACCCCCCACAGAGACACCTCCAGCCTCAGCTTTTTGTGCATCTGAATGGGCATTCATGAGAGAGCCGAGCCGGCACAGCAGAGCAGGTTTTAACATTTTAGTGGATTCTGTCACTGCCCTCACATTCCTGTGCATTCAAGTGTAGAACGAGCGGGAAGGCGGGGGTTAACCAGCAGGACAGGTAGAGGGGGGCAGGGAGGCGATCAGGTTCAGTCTGCAGCAGAACAAACCCAAAGTGTGATCGGACAAATCTGAACCAGCTGTGCTGAAATCTGCTCTGAGTTTAGAGTTTAGGTCAAACTGCAACTCCCGGAATACATCTGAGTCACGTCTTTCACTGAAGCTCCTCCAAATCCCAGAAGTCAGTTTGTCAAACAGGAAATGTTTAAAATTGACAAACAAACTTTAAAAACCAAAGAACAAAGACAGAACATCTCACAGTTTTAGCCTAACTGAATCTGATGTTAGCAGGCAAAAGCCAGGCTCAGCAGCCGGACCGGACCAGGTTCGAGGTTTCTGCCTCTTAAAGGAAGTTTTCCTTCTCATGATGTCGGCACATTTCTCCATTAACTAGCTCAGTTGTCGTCCTTCTTTTGGTGGATCTTCAGTCTCTGGTCGTTCTCGGCAGCAGAACATTCAGAGTTTGGTTTCAGGTTGTTCTCCAGGTGTTGCGCTGACTCTCAGATGTTTGATGAAATGTTTCTGAGCAGTTCAGATTATTACTCACGGCGTGTTGCCACGTCGCTCTCCCGAGCATCCAACCACTCGTCACTTGGCGCTCATCACCGTCAGCTGGTCTGTTGTCTCTCGATGTGTCGGGTTTGTTCTCACTGACCCACCTGGACAAATAAAGGTTGTAAAACGTGAACGAGGCTCAGTTTGACGTGGGATTATCTTTGTACTGTTAATCCAGTTAATCCAAGTAAAGATCGGAGCCCCGGCTGTCTGCGCGCTTGTTATTGTTTTTATTATTTGTTGTAGCGAATCTTCAAATATTGTTTCAGTTTCCCATTAAAACTTCGTTGGCTGCAGATACAGTTTGAATCCACGTCCAGCTGCTCCATTCATCAACTGTTCATCACGTTTTATGGTCAACGCCACGAGTCCACAATCAAAGATTGGGTCTGATCAGGTCAAGTTTGGACGTTCACACCTTCAGCAGACGTTCGTGTCTGAGAGTTAACCGTGCAGAGAGCTACCAAATAAAAGAAGAAGAGCTGAGTGTTAGTGAGCGCGTGCAGAGACAAATCCGTTGTCTGAAAGATGATTCAGTCTCAGCAATGACTTTGTCCTCCTCTCCTCCTCTTCTCCTCTCTTCCTCTCCTCCTCTGACTCAGGCCTCCTCCTCTCCTCGTCTCCTCCTCCTCTCCTCTTTCCTCTCCTCCTCTTCTTGTCTCCTCTCCTCCTCTCACTCAGGCCTCTTCCTCTCCTCGTCTCCTCTCCTCATCTCCTTGTCTCCTCTCCTCCTCTCCTCTCCTCCTCTCACTCAGGGCTCCTCCTCTCCTCATCTCTTCTCCTCCTCTCCTCTTTCCTTTCCTCCTCTCCTTTCCTCCTCTCCTTGTCTCCTCTCCTCCTCACTCAGGCCTCCTCATCTCTTCTCCTCCTCTACTCTTTCCTCTCCTCCTCTCCTTGTCTCCTCTCCTCTCTTCCTCTCCTCCTCTCACTCAGGCCTCCTCCTCTCCTTGTCTCCTCGTCTCCTCGTCTCCTCGTCTCCTCTCACTCAGGCCTCTTCCTCTCCTCATCTCCTCTTCTCCTCTCCTCGTCTCCTCTCCTCATCTCCTTTCCACTCCTCCTCTCACTCAGGCCTCCTCTCCTCGTTTCCTCCTCCTCTCCTTCTCTCTTCCTCTTCTCCTCTCTTCCTCTCTTCCTCTCCTCCTCTCACTCAGGCCTCCTTCCCTCCTTGTCTCCTCTTCTCCTCTCTTCCTCTCACTCAGTCCTACTCTCCTCCTCTCCTCATCTCTTCTCCTCCTCTCCTTGTCTCCTCTCTTCCTCTCCTCCTTTCACTCAGGCCTCCTCCTCTCCTTGTCTCCTCTCCTCTCTTCCTCTCCTCGTCTCCTCTCCTCCTCCTCTCCTCTGTCTCTTCTCCTCCTCTCCTCCTCTCCTTGTCTCCTCTCTTCCTCTCCTACTCTCACTCAGGCCTCCTCCTCTCCTCTCCTCCTCTCCTCTCTTCCTCTCCTCCTCTCCTCGTCTCTTCTCCTCCTCTCCTTGTCTCCTCTCTTCCTCTCCTACTCTCACTCAGGCCTCCTCCTCTCCTCTCCTCCTCTCCTCCTCTCTTCTCCTCCTCTCCTTGTCTCCTCTCTTCCTCTCCTACTCTCACTCAGGCCTCCTCCTCTCCTCCTCTCCTCGTCTCCTCTCCTCCTCGCCTCCTCCTCTCCTCATCTCCTCTGAACCAACACAAACCTCATCAGAACCATGTGGTTCCGAGCGTTGCGTGTCACGGCCGGTTCTGTTGTGACCACGAAACATTTCTGAGGTCGCCTGCAGAGCGTCAGCCAGGTCGGTTCTGTTCTGCAGTGAAACATTAGCCTGGTTCTGTTTGTCCTGATTATAGCGTGGACGCCTCGTCGGGTTTGAGCTGTTGTCGAGATGTTTACCTCCACCTCCTCCACCCTCCATCACGTGTTGATTATTCAGTAGAAACATGGCGACCCATGAACAGACTGGGCGGGTTCTGGACTGTGACAGAACAGAACCAAGCTGGGCCAGGCGGGCTGAAAGGGCCGGGGGGGTTCTGAGTCACCTCACCTTTGTTCAGTGTGTTCAGGCCCATTAGAAACTCGAGGACGGAGCATGTGGTTCTGATTGAACTTCATCTGGATCCAATACAGACGGTTACAGAGAATGTGCAGTCTGAATGTAATCTGATTACTTAAAGTAACTGTAATCAGAGCTATCTAATTTAACTGAACCCGCCCAACACAAACAAGCACATCCAGCGGCGCCCTCTGGTGTCCGACTGAAGATCACAGCCTGACGAGGTCACGTGTCCGTGTTTCCTCTGATGTTCATTTAATTCATATTAATTTAATTTTAAAATATTTTATAATATTTTTAAACTTATGTAATATATTAAATATATTTTATATTAAAAGAAATCAGATCTGATCAGAGACTCTAGATCCTGGTTCTGATCTGGTTCTGTGTTTAGTCAGTCAGACCCTGATGGTCCTCTCAGGTCTGCTGCAGTGTTCTAACTACTGATGTGTGTGTGTGTGTGTGTGTGTGTGTGTATGTGTGTATGTGTGTGTGTGTGTGTTGTTCTCTGTTGGTGTTGCAGTGTCGCCCTCTGGTGGTGATGCAGTGACATCACAGACAAAAGCAGAATCACGAACATGAACATCATCTTCATCATCACCATCTTCATCATCATCTTCATCATCATCTTCATCCTCATCATCTTCATCATCATCTTCATCATCATTATCTTCAACCTCTTCATCTTCATCATCTTTATCATTGTTTTCATCATCATCTTCATTATCTTTATCTTCATCTTCTGTGATAGGATGAAAAACAGGAAGTGACAAAACAACGTTTATGTTCAGGAGAGGTGATGACGGTTGAGCAGGAAGTCAGGTGACGTGATGTCAGAGGTCAGGGTGCCTCAAGATGACCAAACGCTAACCAAACATTGTTTAATTTACTCGTCCTCCATATTTGTAGTTTTTTCTTTATGAAATAGAGACAAACTGTTCGGAGCAGATTAAAGTGACGTTACGTGAACACAAATATCTGCAAACATTTCCTAATAATCCCCGGTCTGCATGGCGTGCTCTGTGACATGGCGTGGTGGCGTGGACAGTGTGCATGGTGTTGTCTCGGCATTGTGCTCAGCGGCATGCAGCCTCTAAGGCCTGTAAACTGTCAGGTTGTAATAAAGATCAGGACGTCCTGCAGCTGTCGGAGCAACTGCGGTCAGTCCAAAGACAGATTACAGACGTTTAATCCCAGATCATCTCTGCTCGAGAAACTGCAGCAGGAAGTGAGGAAGAGCTTGCTGCTGGTCGCCACAACAACTGGACGACGAAGAGGGGATGAATGAACAAGTCTCTGACCGTGAATGAGCTGCGACGCCTCATTCATCAATGAAGTCATTGACAGATTTAATCTGACCTTTGACCTCCTGAAGACAACGAAACAAAGATTTTATTTTTAATATTTCTGAAATCTTTTTATGTGACGTGACATAAACTCAGAGATTAAAAGATGGATTTCTTCATAATACAGATTAAATAATCCCCCATCATCTCGTAAACTCTGACCTCCATTTTGTTTTCTCTTTATTTCCTTTAGTGGAAAAAAAACTGTTTTATGGAGAAACACTGTAAAAAAAAATAATTTTAAATTCACAAAAAACTTAAGATATTTACTTTACAAAGAAAAATGTTAAATTGTTCATATGGACATAAACATTTGTTTAATGAGCCACATGTTTAATTACAGATAATTACTGTCATTTTACATAAATTACAGAAAAATACAGAAGCAAAACAGTTATGTGTCTGTACAAAAATTTAAAAAACTTTAATTTGTCATTTCTGACGTAATACTTAAAATGACAGCTTTTACAGATAATGTCTGTAATTTTACAGAGTTTCGTTTACAGAAAACTACTAAAAATGAATATGGAGTTTGAATGTAAAGGCACACATTCATGTAAAACTCAAGATTTACCTTAAAATTACAGGAAAAATGTTAAAGTCTGTAATTTAACAGAGATTTGTTTGTTCAAGAAAAAAACTGAAAATGACTGTAAAAAGTTATTTTTTATAATTTTTCAGATTTTATTTACAGTGTTTGACTTTCATGACGTGTTTTTATGACCTGGATGTCATGGAGTGGACCAAGGTTCAAACATCCTTAAACTGTGACACAGGAGGTTCAAACAGTGACCACCGACCCGGTTCTGGACCCGGTTCTGGTTCCGTGAGAACGCCTCAGTTAGTTTGAACCAACAGGAGTTCCCGTGTTTTGCTGTGTGTTGCTGTGTGTTGCTGCGTTGCTGTGTGTTCATGTTGTGTTTCTATGTGTTGCTGTGTGTTCATGTTGTGTTGCTGTGTTGCTCTGTGTTGCTGTATCTGCTCAGAGGTCGTGGAGGTGAAGTCAGATTATTTCCCATCATCCTCTCTTAATCTGAACAAATGGAAGCTGCAGAGCTTCGACATAAATCCGTCTTTTAAGAGATCATCAGGACAGAAAGTCGCTGATTGCTTCTCTGTTTGTCTCAGAGACTGAAGCTCGTCACATCGTCTGAGTTTTAGTTTCACAAAGAGAGAATCAGTTTGAAGTGACGGCCGGATGCTTCATGGATCTTTATTAAAATAGCTCAGCCTGGTTTGTTTCAGATGAACTGAACGCAGACACAGAGGAAACATCTTCACCATGTTCGCCAGCCGAGGAGCGAGCGGAGGAGGCAAAGGAGGGAAGTACTCTGTGGAGGATCTTTACGGCTTCAGCAAGAAGCCCAAAGCTTCGTCCTCCTCGGGGAGCATCGTCACCAAATCTGGAGCCCGGAGCAGCAAGACCTCGGACCAGAGGACCGAGTCCGAGGCGCTGGCCTCTCAGATCCTGGAGGCGGCCCATAGGCTGGTGGAGCGACGCCGGCTGGAGCTCTACCTGAGAGAATGTGGCCTCTCATTGGCCGAGTGTGAGGCCGAGCGCTCAGCGATGACTTACAGGTGAGAGGAGGAGGGGAAAGGTGCAGGGGGGGTGGGAGGACAGGTAGGAAGATAAAAGGTCACATGATCATATTTATATTAGATATTTATATTCCTCTGAGTCCTGAGTTTATTTCTAAGAATATCTGTGTATTTCTCCATATTCTGAGAGTATCAGTATATTTATATCTCTGAGATGGACCGCAGACGTCGTTAAGTCTCTCTCGGCTGAATAAAGATGAAACTTTTTTTTTCAGCAGTGACCTAGAAAATCAAACTGAAACGTTTGATCAGATTCAGACTGAAGAAATGTTCAAATGTCTGACGTCAATGAAGGAAACATGAAGGAAACATGAAGGAAACATAAAGGAAGCATTAAGGAAGCATAAAGGTAACATGAAGGAAGCATTAAGGAAGCATAAAGGTAACATGAAGGAAGCATCAAGGAAGCCTAAAGGAAACATGAAGGAAACATAAAGGAAACATAAAGGAAGCATGAAGGAAACATAAAGGAAGCATTAAGGAAGCATAAAGGTAACATGAAGGAAGCATAAAGGAAACAAAGGAAACATGAAGGAAACATAAAGGAAGCATGAAGGAAGCATAAAGGAAGCATGAAGTAGGTGTTTAGTTTTTACTGTCACAGACAAAAACAGTTTGAATATTTTTAGATTAAATTTATTTTAATGTTTCAAAGACAGAAACATTTATTCAGTGTTGCTTCATTTTTCATCATTTAAATAATTCGAACACGTCTGATGAACAGCTTTATGAATGTATGTGTGTGTATTGTGTGTTTAAATACACTCAGTGGAGTCTCCTCTAGGTGGCGGTGTGATGCTGTTTGAAGAGTCTCAGAAATGATTGATGTAAACAAACATGGAAACGCCTCATTTCTTTAAATCAGTTTGTGTCCTCCTCACATGTTCACACGTGTTATTTTTCATGTCTCGTGTTTCATGTCTCGTGTCTCATGTTTCATGTCTCGTGTCTCATGTTTCATGTCTCGTGTCTCATGTTTCATGTCTCGTGTCTCATGTTTTATGTCTCGTGTCTCATGTTTTATGTTTCATGTCTCGTGTCTCGTGTTTCATGTCTTGTGTCTCATGTTTCATGTCTCGTGTCTCGTGTTTCATGTCTCGTGTCTCATGTTTCATGTTTCATGTCTCGTGTTTCATGTCTTGTGTCTCGTGTTTCATGTCTTGTGTCTCATGTTTCATGTTTCATGTCTCGTGTCTCATGTTTCATGTCTCGTGTCTCATGTTTCATGTCTCGTGTCTCGTGTTTCATGTCTTGTGTCTCATGTTTCATGTCTCGTGTCTCATGTTTCATGTTTCATGTCTCGTGTCTCATGTTTCATGTCTCGTGTCTCATGTTTCATGTCTCGTGTCTCATGTTTCATGTCTCGTGTCTCGTGTTTCATGTCTTGTGTCTCATGTTTCATGTCTTGTGTCTCATGTTTCATGTTTCATGTCTCGTGTCTCATGTCTCATGTTTCATGTCTCGTGTCTCATGTTTCATGTTTCATGTCTCGTGTTTCATGTTTCATGTCTCGTGTCTCATGTTTCATGTTTCATGTCTCGTGTCTCATGTTTCATGTCTCGTGTCTCGTGTTTCATGTTTCATGTCTCGTGTCTCATGTTTCATGTCTCGTGTCTCATGTTTCATGTTTCATGTCTCGTGTTTCATGTGTAATGTCTCGTGTCTCATGTTTCATGTCTCGTGTCTCATGTTTCCTGTCTCGTGTCTCGTGTTTCATGTGTAATGTCTCGTGTCTCATGTTTCATGTCTCGTGTCTCATGTTTCATGTCTTGTGTCTCATGTTTCATGTCTCATGTTTCATGTCTCGTGTCTCATGTTTCATGTCTCGTGTCTCATGTTTCATGTTTAGTATCTCATGTTTCATGTTTCGTATCTCATGTTTCATGTTTAGTATCTCATGTTTCATGTCTCGTGTCTCGTGTTTCATGTTTCATGTCTCGTGTCTCATGTTTCATGTCTCGTGTCTCATGTTTCATGTTTCATGTCTCGTGTTTCATGTGTAATGTCTCGTGTCTCATGTTTCATGTCTCGTGTCTCATGTTTCATGTTTCATGTCTCGTGTCTCATGTTTCATGTCTCGTGTCTCGTGTTTCATGTGTAATGTCTCGTGTCTCATGTTTCATGTCTCGTGTCTCATGTTTCATGTCTTGTGTCTCATGTTTCATGTCTCATGTTTCATGTCTCGTGTCTCATGTTTCATGTCTCGTGTCTCATGTTTCATGTTTCGTATCTCATGTTTCATGTTTAGTATCTCATGTTTCATATACGTGTCTTGTCAGCTCATCTGAATTCTGGTTAAAAGTTATTTTTTAGACTGCAGATTAAAACTGAAGACTAAAACTGAAGACTAAAGACTAAAACTAAAGACTAAGACTAAAACTAAAGAATAAGACTAAAACTAAAGAATAAGACTGGGGTCAGTTAACTAAACTTCAAATAAAAAGCTGGATGGAGTTTGAATAATAAAGAGCTCAGTTTAGATCTGCTGTGTGGAGACAGAACAGAACTTTATAAATAAACTGGATGAAGTGATGAAGTGTCAGCACCTTCAGATCTGAGGACTTGGATCTGTTCTGTCTGGGTTTGAGTGAGCTGCTTCCCCAAATGAATGACTTCAGGGTGTCTGGTGGATCAGAGATGTCTGCTTTCTGTTTGTACAGCTGAAACGTTTCTGTCATTGTTCTGAAACAGCTAACTGGTTCGGTTCTGAAACAGCTGACTGCGGTCCAATCTGTTCTGGGACCATGATGAATGTTTGTGTGTTCTGTTTGATCAACAGGGTCCATCAGAACTTTGTTAAAGAGCCGATCTGATCAGTGACTGGCATGTCTTTAATTTCATATGATGTGAACTCAATGATGATGGTGATGATGAAGACGATGGTGATGATGGTGAAGATGAAGACAATGAAGATGATGGTGATGATGATGATAATTCAAATTCAAATTCAAATTTGATTTGTTTAGCCAAAAGTCACAAAACACATTTTGCCTCTGAGGGCTTTACAATCTGTACAGGGAGTGACACCCTCTGTCCTTAGACCCTCGGTTCGAGTGAGGAAAAACTTGCCCACAAAAAACCCTTTTAACAGGGAAAAAAGGTGGAAGAAACCTCAGGAAGAGCCACAGAGGAGGGATCCCTCTCCCAGGACGGACAGACGTGCAATAGATGTCACGTGTACAGAACAAATCAACACAAACATATTGTACAATTACAATGAATGATAAAATGACAATGAATTACAATGAATGATAAAATGACAATGAATTTCAATGAATGATAAAATGATTAAAGTAGCAGTGGAACCTGTGATAGAGAGACACAGATGCACAGCGGCAGCAAATCATTAACTAACTATAAACTGTAATGGAGATATGGTAACAATAATGACAGTAATAATATATGTAGTGGACGTCATGCAGGACCACAGCAGCAGCCACGATCCATGAGAACCTGCTGGACGAGAGAGCACAGAAACTCCAGGGAAGAAGTTTAGTTAGTAACATGCATTAATGAGACATGTATGTTTACAGATGGTGGTGGTGATGGGAGAGAGAGAGAGAGAGAGAGAGAGAGGAAAGATTTCAGTAAAGGGAGATGTGACTGCATCTTCAACCAATACCGTGCCTGACTAGGCACAACCCTGAAAGAGACAGACAGAGACAGAGACAGAGAAAGAGAGAGAGAGAGAGAGAGACGGAGAGTGTCCCCCGGCAGTCTAGTCCTATGGCAGCATAACTAAGGGATGACCTGAGCCAGCACTAACTATAAGCTCTATCAAAAAGGAAAGTCTTAAGTCTACTCTTAAAGGTGTTGACCGTGTCTGCCTCCTGAACCCAGAATGGTAGTTTGTTCCACAGAAGAGGAGCCTGATAGCTGAAAGCTCTGGCTCCCAATCTACTTTTGGAGACTATAGGAACCACAAGGAACCCAGCATCCTGAGAGCGCAGTGTTCTAGAGGGGTAGTAAGGTACTATGAGCTCTTTTAGATATGATGGTGCCTGACCATGAAGAGCTTTGTAAGTAAGGAGAAGAATTTTAAATTCTATTCTAGATTTAACAGGTAGCCAGTGCAAGGAAGCCAGAATGGGAGAGATGTGATCTCTGATCTTGGTTCCTGTCAGAACACGTGCAGCAGCATTCTGAATTAGCTGCAAAGTCCTCAGAGACTTATTGGAGCAACCTGATAACAAAGAGTTACAATAGTCCAGCCTAGAAGTAACAAATGCGTGGACGAGTTTTTCTGCATCCGCTTGAGATACAATGCGTCTGATTTTGGCGATGTTATGTAAGTGGAATAATGCAGTCAGGGTGATCCTGTCTAAAGTAACTAAGTCTCTAGAAAGAGAGTTTCTGAGGTGTTTGGGTCCAATTACAAAAACTTCAGTTTTGTCTGAATTTAACATCAGAAAATTGTAGGTCATCCAACTTTTTATATCCTTAAGGCATGCTTGGAGTTTAGTTAATTGATTTGTTTCATCAGGCTTGATCGATAAATATAATTGGGTGTCGTCAGCATAACAATGAAAATTAATGGAGTGATTCCTAATGATGTTCCCTAGAGGAAGCATATATAAACTGAATAGAAGTGGTCCTAGTACAGAACCTTGAGGGACTCCGTGACAAACTCTGGTATGCATGGAGGATTTATCATTGACGTGAACAAACTGAGATCGATCTAAGAAATACGACTTAAACCAGCTTAGGGCGGTTCCTTTGATGCCAATTTGATGTTCCAGTCTCTGTAAGAGAATTTGATGGTCAATGGCGTCAAATGTGGCACTAAGATCTAACAGGACAAGTACAGAGGTGAGTCCTTTGTCTGATGCCATTAGGATTTGTAACTTTGACTAGTGCGGTCTCTGTGCTATGATGCACTCTAAATCCTGACTGAAAATCCTCAAATAGACTATTGTTATGGAGAAAGTCACACAGCTGATTAGCTACAGCTTTCTCAAGCATCTTAGAGAGAAAGGGAAGGTTTGATATCGGTCTGTAATTGGCTAAAACCTCTGGGTCTAGAGTGGGCTTTTAAGAAGAGGTTTAATTACAGCTACTTTAAAGGACTGTGGTATGTATCCTGATAATAAAGACAGATTAATCATATCCAATAAAGAAGGACTAACTAGAGGTAAAACATCCTTGAGCAGCCTGGTTGGGATGGGGTCCAGGAGACAGGTTGACGGCTTAGATGTAGAAATTATTGAAGTTATTTGATGAAGGTCGATGGGAGAAAAACAGTCTAAATATATATCAGGTTTTACAGCTGTTTCCAAACTTGCTGTGTAAGAATGCAGATCAATGCCTGTTGAGGGCAAGAGGTGATGGATTTTGTTTCTAATAGTTATAATTTTATCATTAAAGAAGCTCATGAAGTCATTACTACTTAGACCTAAAGGAATAGATGGTTCAATAGAGCTGTGGCTCTCTGTTAGCCTGGCTACAGTGCTGAAGAGAAACCTGGGGTTGTTCTTATTCTCCTCTATTAATGAAGAGTAATAGGCTGCTCTGGCATTACGGAGAGCCTTCCTGTATGTTTTAAGATTATCTTGCCAGACTAAGTGAGATTCTTCCAGTTTAGTGGCACACCATTTGCGTTCAGATTTACACGTCTCTTGCTTCAAGTTACGAGTCTGCTGGCTATACCATGGTGCTAACCTCCTTTGTTTGTCTTCTTTTTCAGAGGTACAATAGAGTCTAGAGTTGTCCTTAATAAGCCTGTAGTACTATCAACAAGATGATCTATTTGTGAGGGGCTAAAGGAAGCAGACAAGTCCTCTGTTACATTAAGACATGTCATTGAATTCAACATGGTGATGATGATGGTCAGACAGAAGAGGATTCTGTGGAAAGACTATTAGATGATCAATTTCGATGCCATATGAGAGAACAAGGTCAAGAGTGTGGTTCAGACAATGAGTCGGTTTATTTACACTCTGACAGAAGCCGATTGAATCTAATAAAGAGATAAACGCAGTACTAAGACTATCATTGTGGTTGTCCACATAAATATTAAAATCACCTACAATAAATACTTTATCTGTTTTAAGGATCAAGCCTCATGCAAATTCAGATAAAAATTCAGAGTAAGGACCTGGAGCTCGATATACTGTAACAAATAAAATTGGCTGTAATGTTTTCCAGGTTGGGTGAGTGAGGCTAAGAACAAGACTTTCAAATGAATTATAATTTAGTTTAGGTTTAGGATTTATTAATAGACTTGAGTCGAATATATGGCTCCAACTCCACCACCTCGACCGGTACTTCGAGTATTACAATGACTGGGAGGAGTGGATTCATTTAAGCTAACATATTCATCCTCCTGCAGCCAGGTTTCAGTGAGACAAAACGAATCAATATCATAATCAGATATTAATTCATTGACTAAAACAGCTTTAGATGACAAGGACCTGATATTCAGGAGTCCACATTTAATTCTCTTATTTTGGACTGTTGGAGATGTTGATTTAATATTTATTAAGTTTTTATGATGAACTCCTCTTCTGTTTGTTTTATGGTGGACGGGGGACAGACACAGTCTCTATACTAAAGGACTGGGTGGGCAGCTGCTCTAATGGAGGCGCAGAGAAGCGTGTAAGACTGCAGCTCTGCTTCCTGGTCTCAACTCTGGTTTGTCACGGTTTTGGTCAACTGATAAACTTGGCCATGTTTCTAGATATGAGAGCTGCTCCATCCAAAGTGGGATGGATGCCTTCTCTCCTAATCAGACCAGGTTTTCCCCAGAAAGGTGTCCAATTATCTATGAAGCCCACATCGTTTGCTGGACACCACCTCGACAGCCAGCGGTGGAATAACGACATGCGGCTATACATGTCATCACTGGTCACATTGGGGAGGGGACCAGAGAAAACTACGGAGTCCGACATCGTTTTGGCGTATGCACACACCGATGAAACATTGATTTTAGTGACCTCCGATTGGCGTAACCGGGTGTCATTACCGCCAATGTGAATAACAATCTTATTGTATCTACGTTTATCTTTAGCCAGCAGTTTTAAAATAGACTCGATGTTGCCCGCTCTGGCCCCCGGGATGCATTTAACTATGGCCCCCAGTATTGCTAACTTCACGTTTCGTAAAATGGAGCTGCCAATGACCAGAGTTGGCCTCTCAGCGGGTGTGTCGCTGAGTGGGGAATATCTGTTAGAAACGTGGAGCGGTTGGTGGTGTACCGTGGGCTTCAGTTTGGGGCTAGGCCTCCTTCGGACAGGCACCCAGCCTCCCGGCTGCTCGGGAACTACCAGGGAACGGCTAGCTGAAGCTACCTTCGGTGGTACCGCACCGGCTACAGGGGACTGGCTAACTATAGCAGCTACTGACTGTTCGGTGGTGCGGTACCGTGCCTCTAAATCACTGAGCCTCGCCTCCAAAGAAAAATAGACTACATTTAATACAAGTACCATTATCGCTAAAGGAGGACGAGGAGTAGCTAAACATGTGGCACACAGGGCAGGAGAGAGCAGGAGAGGAGAGAGGAGGAGAAGAGAGGAGAGGAGAGGAGAGAGGAGGAGAGGAGAGAGAAGCTATTGCTATTGCTAGGCTAGTTAGTGTGACTAGCAGAAACTGGTTAAACGAAAGACCTGTTCGTGCACAACAGAACAGTCAGAGATAAGTAGATAATCGCTGATGTGAAAAATATACGAAAATCTGTTGAGGTGAGCAGAGAGCACCGTGGCAGCAACACCGATAACCGGAAGTGACAGAATACGCTTACCGTAAAGTGAGCCTCAGTCATAATTCAGCACATGATGATGATTGTAGCGGCAATCTTTAATCGGTCCAATAATCCTCTTTACCGCCACTATTAAGGAAACCATCGGCAACAATACATCAAAAAGCAAAAAACAAAGTTACAAGATTCAATCTTAACCGAACCGTCAAAAAACTGTGTTTCTCCTGAGGCTGCTTATATCTGGTGTTTAAGGCGGTGACACCAACAATCAATTTAAAGGAGCATTTCAACATTGTACAGCTAAACTATTAAACACTCTTAACACTGTCATTATGGCACTTACACTGATGATAAGGATGAAGGTGATGATGAAGATGATGATGATGGTGATGAAGGTGATGATGAAGATGATGATGATGATGATGTGATGATGATGATGATGATGGTGGTGATGATGATGATGATGATGAAGGTGATGATGATGGTGATGATGAAGGTGATGATGATGATGAAGGTGATGATGATGATGGTGTTGATGATGGTGATGATGATGAAGGTGATGGTGATGATGATGAAGGTGATGATGATGATGGTGTTGATGAAGGTGATGATGGTGATGATGATGATGATGATGGTGAAGGTGATGGTGATGATGGTGATGGTGTTGATGATGGTGATGATGATGATGATGAAGGTGATGGTGATGATGATAAAGGTGATGATGATGATGGTGTTGATGATGGTGATGATGATGATGATGAAGGTGATGAGCATGATGGTGAAGGTGATGGTGATGATGGTGATGATGATGATGATGGTGATGATGATGGTTATGATGAAGGTGATGATGATGATGATGATGATGATGATGATGATGATGTTGATGATGGTGATGATGATGATGATGATGGTGATGATGATGATGATGGTGATGATGATGATGATGGTGGTGATGGTGATGGTGGTGATGATGATGATGATGGTGATGGTGCTGATGATGGTGGTGATGATGATGATGCTGATGATGGTGGTGATGATGATGATGGTGATGGTGGAGATGATGATGGTGAAGGTGGTGATGATGATGATGATGATGGTTGTGAAGGTTGATGGTGGTGGTGAAGGTGATGGTGATGGTGCTGATGATGGTGGTGATGATGATGATGATGGTGATGGTGGTGATGATGATGATGATGGTGATGATGATGATGATGGTGATGGTGGTGATGATGATGGTGAAAGTGGTGATGATGATGATGAAGGTGGTGAAGGTGATGGTGATGATGATGGTGAAGGTGGTGATGATGATGATGGTGGTGATGATGGTGATGGTGGTGATGATGATGGTGGTGATGATGATGATGATGATGGTGATGGTGGTGATGATGATGATGGTGGTGATGATGATGGTGATGGTGGTGATGATGATGATGATGGTGATGATGATGATGATGGTGCTGATGATGATGATGATGGTGGTGAAGGTGATGATGATGATGGTGGTGAAGGTGATGGTGGTGGTGATGATGGTGATGATGATGATGATGATGATGATGGTGGTGATGATGATGATGATGATGATGGTGAAGGTGATGATGATGATGGTGATGGCGGTGATGATGATGATGATGGTGGTGAAGGTGATGGTGGTGGTGATGATGGTGGTGATGATGATGATGATGGTGATGATGATGATGATGGTGGTGATGATGATGATGATGATGATGATGATGATGATGGTGATGGCGGTGATGATGTTTTAGTGTAAAAACCTGATTTAAAGTGGAAATATCAAAACATGTTTGAGCTCCACTATCTGATGTGCGCGTGCACATACATACGTACGCGCTCGTGCACAAGAGAGTGTGTGTTCGCGTGTGTGTGTGTGTAGATCACACCCGACACAGAGGGAGAATCAGTGGTGAGCGGGCAGACACGATGCGCTGAGAGGAGCTCTGTTCTCGGGTCACGGGGCTCAGATTTCTTGGTGTTTTCGGCTGCGTGAGGCCGGTCTGTGTCTCTGCTCTGACCGACAGATCGTGTCGAAAGACGGTAGAGCTGCAGAGCTGCAGCCGGTATGCGAACGAGTTTTCCCGCTGAGGAGGAGAGACCGGCTCCGTGTTTTTCACCCCCCCCCCCCCCCCCCCTCTCTCTCTCTCTCTCTCGCATCCTTTTGATGCTGCGTGAAGCTGCGTGAAGCTGCGTGAAGCTGCTGCTCGGTGAAGCCTCTTCGGGTTTGACAGAGTGAATCCGCATCAGGTCTGCCCCCCCCTCACCACCACCACCACCACCCCGCCGCAGCTTGGAGATGTGATGAAACAGAGGAAGATGAGGTCTGATTTCGACGCGGGCTTGGAGGATGTGCCTGGTTCTGGATCTGGTCGTGTCGGCGCTGCGGCGCAGGCTCCGGATTCATCCGACCTCAGCTGAGCTGAAGAGGAGACAGCTTCACCGCCCAGCCCGTGCATGAGTGCGAGGTCCAGGCCGAGCCGCTGACTCTGCCCCCCCTCCCTCCAGAACCTCCAGAACCGCCTCATCCACCCGGACCGTCTGCGGACTGCTGAGCTTACAGGCGTCCTGATGCCCTGATGCACCGTGAGTGTGAAGCTCCACACAGCCTTTTTCCAGACAGAGACTCTGTGTGTGTCATGTAGACTCCCAGTCAGCCACAGCCAGAACCTGAGCCAGATCCTGAGCAAGAACCTGTGACCTGCCCCGTCTGAGCCTTTTGTATGTGCAGCAGTGTTCCTGTGTACAGACAGCCAAGCGTACAGACCCTGCCTCAACACGCACCACCTTGACCAGCAGCTGGGTCAGCATGCAGGTGTCATTCGCCTGCACCGAGCACAACCTCAAGAGTCGCAGTGAGGACCGGCTCTGTGGCCTCCGCACCGCCCCGCCTCCCGGAGGGAGCAGCGGGGGAGTCGGGGGAGGTGGTGGAGGAGGAGGAGGAGGTGGTAGTGGGGGAGGAGGTGGAGGAGGAGGAGGGAGTGGACAGGGGAGCAACGGGAACTACATCTCCCAGGGTTCAGTGAAGACCAGGGAGGGGTCCGGGTCCCGCCAGGCCCCACAGGGTCACGCCCACATGAAGGAGGCCATCGGGCGCCACACCAGCATGAAGTACAGGTGAGACAGGAGGGGGGGCCGGGTGGCGGGGCATCTACCTGAGGTCACCTTTGACCTCATTGTGATGTCACAAATGATCCTGACACATCTGATCCTAGATTGGTTTGTTAAGAACGCTCAGCAGCGTCTGACCATGGTGTCATGGCGTGTCACGGTAGTGACATCCGACTGCGGCCTCCTCACATCACCTCTGACACCTGACATCACCTCTCCGTAAGCGTTTCCTGAAGGTTTGTAGAAGGTTTCCTGTCCGTCGTAAAGTGATGCAGCAGAGTTTATTCACTGCACTGAGTCATAACGTGGAGGACAAACAGCAGACTAACGTTCAGGAAACGTTGGTCTGTCTGTCTGAGTGTTTGGTGTCAGCTCAACCTGAAGCTCAGATTATTAATTTAATATTAACGACCTGTTTTCTAATCAGGCTGATGACTTTGTTAATTGGATGTTTAAAAAGGAAACGAGGTGACAGTGAGCCTGATTCTGTGTCTGATCAGGTCGGGTCGAGTTCTTCTGGTTCTGCTGCTTCAGTTAAAGTGTCACTAACGAGCAGCAGCAGCTCAACCAGGCTGAACAGTATATGGACCATCCAGTTTCCAGGGGCAACACCCCGGGCATCAGCCTGACTGATTCCCTCATCAGCCGGCTCCACTGCCACTGATCAGCTGATCAGACGCTCCACTGATCGGCAAACCAACACCACCATGACACCACCATGACACCACCATGACACCATCATGACATCACCATGACACCACCATGACATCACCATGACATCACCATGACATCACCATGACACCACCATGACATCACCATGACACCACCATGACACCACCATGACATCACCATGACATCACCATGACACCACCATGACACCACCATCATCTTTACCTCTGCCTGGCTGTAGAGAGTTTGTATCCTCCATCTTCCTGCTGTCACACGTCTCTGTGTACTTCCTGTGTCACTTCGATCAGCCCCTTCAGCTACGGAGACAAAATGCGTCCACCGAGGACAAGAAGTGTCCAGGGTTCAACACTCAGCATGCTGATTTTAGACAGGACAGACACGTCTTTGTCGTCCTCGTCTTCGACATCCTCGTCTACGTCATCCTCGTCTTCGTTGTCCTCGTCTACGTCTTCCTTGTCTTCGTCTTCCTCGTCTTCGCCATCCTCATCTTCGTTGCCCTTGTCATCTTCGTCGTCCTTGTCTTCGTCGTCCTCATCATCTTCGTCGTCCTTGTCATCTTCGTCGTCCCGTCTTTGTCATCCTCGTCTTCGTCGTCCTTGTCTTCATCGTCCTTGTCATCTTCGTCGTCCTCGTTTTCGTCGTCCTCATCATCTCCTTCGTCTTCGACGGCCTTGTCATCTTCGTCCTTGTCTTCGTCTATGTTCTTCAGACGTTCGTCGACGTTTTTAACGTTCAGCTTCCTGTTCTGAGTTTTAAGGTTGACCTGGTCATCGGTTGGTTGTTGGTTCTGATGAACGGGTTTTCATGTTCTGGTCAGTTCTTGTTGTGTTTCATGTTTCCAGCTTCAGTCGTATGTGTGAATCCCGCCGACTCACAGAGACTTTCCCCCTCTGATAAACTCCACGTTAACAGATCAAATGTGGACTTCACACAGTGAGTCGTCATGAATAATAATTAAGTGATAATTAAGTGATTTGGCCTCCCGGTGTTCTCGTCGTTAATAATCATTGGAAACAAAAAGTTTGTGTAGCAGCTCGTCTCTCCAACTTTCAGTCCACTGTACAGATTAAAGACATCAACGTCCTTTAACAAGTTTCAGTCTGCAGCTTCACTTAAATATTTCCTGTGACCTGACTTAAAAAGATAATTTCATCTGCTAACATAAAAACAGGTCAGAGTATGAAATACTTTGTAGATTGATTTGTTTTCAAATGTGCACGTTAAAGTAAATGAAGCAGAGAGCTTCATTTTTTTGTGACTGTAAGACTTTGAAGTGTCGGTCAGACTTTGTCTGAACTCTGAGCTTCATGATGAAAATCCATGTCATGTCCTCTGAATCTCCGTCCAGTCAGAGACAAAGTCATCGTTTCACTTGATCACGTACAGACAGAATAAACGTCTGCGCTGATCCTGGAACACTCTGAAAGTATACAAACACGATCTGACAGATTTAAACTTTCTTTTGGCATCGTCACGGATCACGTTAGAAGCTGAGTGGTTAAAGATATAAATGTCCACTCACTGTTTTTAAGTGATAACGTTAGCAAGCATCAAGCTAACGTTAACCAGTGACGCTGCATGTTTACGATCGGCTCACAGCACCAGCTGACAGAATAACTTAATATAATGTTGTAAATAAAGTTTTAAATCACAGAGAAACAAACAGATTATCAGAAACATTTAATTATTTAAATTGACTTTGAGCTGTCAAACGTCGGTCTAATATTCAGCTTCATCATAAAACAGGTCGTCAGGTCTGAGCGCGTGCAGTGACCTCTTTAAACACGATGAGACTCAGCTATCTGTGGAGCTTCATACGTCTCCGTGTCCAGCTCCAGTCCGTAAACGTGAGCTGAGCTCTTCATTACAGTTTAATTAATAAGAGAGTCACGAGCACTAATAAAGTGTCAGCAGCTGTTCGTCTTCTTTCTGTTCGCTCACAGTGTGTTTTCATTAGAATGACGACAGACCTCATTTTCTAACGATTTAATGTGATTCAATTAAAATCTGATTCCGAGTCTGATTCAATGAAACTGGGTTACACAGTTCAAACAGTTAAAAACCAGTCCTCACAGACTGTCTGGACGTAGTCTCTGTGACGTCCCCACAGACTGTCTAAAACCTGGACGTAGTCTCCGTGACGTCCACGCAGACTGTCTAAAACCTGGACGTAGTCTCCGTGACGTCCCCGCAGACTGTCTAAAACCTGGACGTAGTCTCCGTGACGTCCACGCAGACTGTCTAAAACCTGGACGTAGTCTCCGTGACGTCCCCGCAGACTGTCTAAAACCTGGACGTAGTCTCCGTGACGTCCACGCAGACTGTCTAAAACCTGGACGTAGTCTCCGTGACGTCCCCGCAGACTGTCTAAAACCTGGACGTAGTCTCTGTGACGTCCCCGCAGACTGTCTAAAACCTGGACGTAGTCTCCGTGACGTCCCCGCAGACTGTCTAAAACCTGGACGTAGTCTCTGTGAGTTTAGTTTGTGGGCTGCTGTGAAAAACAGAAATATGGTCAGATCTCGTTTTTAGAAGAAATAGTGTCTTTGTGGATTATTGAGCGTAACATGAACTGATGATGGAGACGTAGGTGTAGGTGTTGATGGTGTTGATGTTTTAATCGTATGTTGTCGGCGCTGTGAGACATCCGTCGTGTTGAGGAATCTGTGAAATGAGTGAGAATATGTTGTGTGTAATTTGTGTGCAGTGACCCTTTAAAGCGTGAAGCGATGCTTCCAGCATCATTAAAAGAGGACAGAGCGTCCACCATCTTCCCTGAGAAAAGGCCTGTATAAGCACACACACTGACGGATGTTATTAATATCGAGGTGAGCCCCCTCTGGAGAAAAGCCTGCTCAGCATGTGTGTGGCATTTTATGACAACTGCAGGAGAAAAACCTCCATCATCTGCAGCTAACCATCTGTACGCCGTGTCTCCTCGTGTCTCAGGTGAAAACGAACTGTAAATGTCAGCACAGGTTAAAATGCTGACTACACCATGACGGAGCACCTGTGAGCCTCGTCCCTCTCCTCCATTAATAATGTTTGGAGTGGCCAAGCCGACTGTAATCACCTCGTTTGGACGTGATGATTTATGGCATCAGGACAGAAATCAGCAAACAGAAAGCAATCCGACTTCATGAAGAGAGCATCTGTGTTTGAGAGGCAGCGAGGCGTGAACGTATGGAGATCTGTGCATCAGGCACGAACATGAAAAATCCACTGACAACTGCACTGTAAAACAACAACACATAACTCAGCACTCATTTTACAGTCGATTTCTGTTTTTTAAACTGTAAATAATCTTTTACAGACATTATCTGTTAAATCTTAGTTTTACATAAATGTGTGCCTTTACATTCAAACTGTTTGACCTAATTTACAGAAAATAAGTTTTATTAGTCGTTTTCTGTTTTGTATATATATAACATCATGTAAAATTACAGACATTATCTGTAAATTAACCACTGAACTTTCAGTTTAGTTAGTTAGTTATAAGAAAAATGGCAATAATGACAAATTACAGTTATGTACAGAAACATTACATTATATTATTTATACAGTATTTTCTTGTTTATTACATATTATTTACTTTTTATTATTTTATATTATTACATACAGATTACATATAAAAGTCTGTAAAATGATGTGTAATTAAATATCCATACTAACATTTTAATGTTTTCATTTGTAATTTTCAGATTAATCTTATTAGTTTAACATGAATGTGTATTTTTACATTTAATGTCTGGAATCTAATTTATAGAAATTACTGTTTTTTTAAGATTGTATACAGAACTTTGTAGAATTACAGAGATTATCTTTAAATTAACAATCAAACTGTTATTTTAAGTGTCAATAATGACAGATAACAGTTGTTTCTCATCATTGTAATAATTCAATAAACTCTGTAAAATTTCTATCTCATTTCTCTGTAAAATCTGAGAACCTTCACAGTGTTTGACATGTATTTGACATGTATTATGATATTTTACTGTTATTTATGTGGTTCGTTTGGCTTAATTTGACTTATTTAATGATCTTTGTTTGTGGATGTGTTTGCGCGGTGCAGATTGATGTCAAATGAAATAACGGCAAGCGTGGTGCAGATTGATGGTGGAGCGTCTGCATACATGCATGTGATGGAGCAAGCCTCCAGACTCAAAGAGTAATTTAGCAGACTGCAGCACTGCAGAGAGTGCAGAGCAGGGAGGGGGCGGCCGGCTGTCACACTCTCAAACAATGACATCCTCCATCGCACAGAGGCAGAAAACACTGAGCTCCATCAGGACGTTCACGCCGTGTCTCCTCATGTCACGTGTTTTAAAACACACATTCAACGTGAGACATCAGGATGTTTGTGTAACAGCTGTGGACGCTCGATATTCTCTGAACGCTGACTCATGTTTAGTGTTTTCAGCAGGTACGACTCAGGTGGTGAACGAGCTTCACTGTCATGAATGTATCAGCAGAGAGTTTGAACAGGTGGAGCTCTGTGCTGCTTCTTCATGATCTGTGACACGTCACATTTTAACGTGCAGACTCATATTCTTCATCTTCAGGTGACGTTCAGAACAAACTGTTTCTATTTTTAATGAATTTCTTTGTGCAGATGAATAAATCTATTTGAAGCTGCAGAGATATTTTTGGTCGCTGATCTTCGTCCAGACTTGTCAGATGACACAAAAAGAAACAATCTGACGGATGTCACAGAGAAATCATCAAAGCTCCATCCGTGACGCTGACCCTCCACCTTTATCAGTCTGTATTTGAACAACATGTCTGAATGCTGACACCTCTTCGCGCTCACATATGTTTAAATGTCTAACAGTCTAAAAATATCATAAGGTCAGACGTTAAAAATAGAGCCGGCATCATAAAGCCGGACTCGTTGGACTGAGTCTAAACGCTCTGACAGTCCGTCTCTCTGCATTGGCTGTTTGTGGTGGAGGCAGGAGACAGGCGGAGCGTGGAAAGAAAGATGGCGAGCGCCGAGCTTCACTGCAGCTCTGCCGCCTCTCCAGCTGGTTCCCGACTAATGAGGATGGAAGAGAAGGAGGAGGAGGCGCTCACCATCAGCTGTACATGCTCCTGTGGTCAGAGCGCCGCTCGCCCTTCAGGACTCAGCTGTGTGGATAATCACATGTGGTATGTTGATAGAGATGGGCCATCAGATCTGATGCCTCCGGCTGGTTTTGTGACCCAGTGTGACTCGGTGTGACCTGCTGAACTGTGAACGTACGAAGGACAAAAAGGTCAAATGTTCAGAATCATCAGACACGAGGCGTAAATTTAACCTCCGGGGACAGACGACAACTCAGAACCAACTGAGTCAAACGTCACAACAGAAGTCAACAAACACTTTTAATTTACTGATACTGAATATTCACATAATAAACTGTTATAACTGTTTATTTAATCTGTAAAGGTCACCAACAGCAGACATAGCAGCAGCTAATATTACTGACTAGTCCAACAGCAGTCAGCCCAGCTCGGCGTCTGTCTTTCAGCCTTTTTTTTCACCAAGCTCTCACCAACCACTAAAAGTCAGTCCCAGATTTACTCTTGTCCGGCGGCTTCTTGCTCCTCCGTCAGAGTCCTCTTCACTCTCTTCTCCTCTGCCATTATGTCCATAGAAGTTGCTGAGCCTGGTTATGTTGACCGCTCGCCCAGCTCCTGTTCTGGCACGACACGAGGCAACACGTTAGCTTATAAATAGAGTGTATATGTTATTTATATGTTTAAATGAGTTCAGCAGATAACGTGAGAATAAAGGTTTATTATTCTCTCTTAAGTTCATCATGTCGCCTTTATTTATTTAATGTTTTTATTTATTGATCATCTTTTTGTCTCTTTCTGTCTCTCCACAGGAATTTGGGGAAGTCAGGTCTTCGTGTTTCCTGTCTCGGGTTAGGTGAGTCTGTTCAAAGGCGGGAAAATGTTCATCACTGTTTAACCAGCTCAAACTAAACGCTATCTGTCTCTGTCCTCGTTCAGGTACCTGGGTGACGTTTGGATCACAGATCTCTGATGAGGTGAGGACTGCTCATCATGGTGATTCGATGTATTATCAACATGGCGCCCTTCACAGATGACCTCTGGGTAATGGAGCTGATCCATCGTCATGTCTGTCTTAATGTTTCCTCAGATGGCCGAGAACCTGATGGCCATCGCCTACGAGAACGGAGTGAATCTGTTCGACACGGCGGAGGTGTACGCCTCGGGAAGGTTGGAGTCAGACTTATACAACTCATACGTGTTCAGGTTTCTTTAACATGTCACACGTCTGCACAGATGATTGGATACTGATGGGCGTTTACAGTATACTATGAGCTAGCATCTGATCCAGTTTCACCAGAATCAATGAATAAAGTTCTAAAATTGTGCTGTTGTACAGTAATCAGTGAGTCCACGACTGGATCAAACAGGACGTTAATGTTGATGTTCACTCATTATAAACAATATTTAATATTTTTAATAACTGTGTTTGTCCACAGAGCTGAGATTACTCTGGGAAACATCATCAAGAAGAAAGGATGGAGGTGAATCAGTGTTTGTGAACAGCTCTGTATCAGGACATGAAGCTGATGATCTTTAATGATCTTTAATGATCTTCATGTTTTTGTTAATGTTGGAATGTGTTCAGTTTTCTTCATGTTCTTTAGCTTCAGCCTCACTGAGGCTATAAAAGGATAAAAATGTAAAAATAAATTCTCAGATCTGGGAAATAATCTGTGTGAAAATATTTAGATAAATAACAGAAAGAATGAAACATAAAAAATATATTGGACTGAAGCACAGAGAATAAATCAACTGAAATGTTCTTGTTTCCTTTCAGACGTTCAAGTTTTGTCATCACGACAAAAATCTACTGGGGAGGACAGTGAGTCCATTTATTTACCATTCATCACACATATGATGAATGTTATGTATCATTAATAACATGATTTGAATCCACAGAGCAGAGACGGAGAGAGGACTGTCCAGAAAACACATCATCGAAGGTAAAATCATCATTTACGTCACAAACTTAACATGATGATGTTGGTCTACTTTACACGCAATCTCTCGTTAGCAGCTACAAAGAACAAACAGATGATTCATGTTTGAATGTTTGTTCAGGTTTACGAGGATCTTTATCGAGACTGCAGCTCGATTACGTGGACATCGTGTTCGCCAACAGAAATGACGTCAACAGTCCGATGGAAGGTCAGTAAATGACGATAAATCACACAATACACGCGAGATGATAACCATGCGTGACCTTGATGTTTGTGTCTGTGGTTTGCAGAGATTGTTCGGGCCATGACGTTCGTAATAAATCAGGGGATGGCGATGTACTGGGGGACGTCCCGCTGGAGCGCTATGGAGATCATGGTGACCGTCCATCTTTACGGATGAATGCTGTCAGTGTTTCATGTTAACGCCGACCGCTAACCGGTTTGTTTGTGTCCGTCATCAGGAGGCGTACTCAGTGGCTCGTCAGTTCAACCTGATCCCTCCGGTGTGCGAGCAGGCCGAGTATCATTATTTCCAGAGGGACAAGGTGGAGGTGCAGCTTCCTGAACTCTACCACAAGATCGGTCAGACCTCCGTCACCTCGCAGCTCCACCTGTCTCCATGTGTCTGACTTCATCTGGCTTCACTCCTCTGTTTCTTCTCTCCGTCAGGTGTCGGAGCGATGACCTGGTCTCCTCTGGCCTGTGGTTTAATCACAGGAAAGTACAGCGACGGCGTCCCCGAGTGCTCTAGAGCTGCCATGAAGGTCAGTCTGATCTGAGCCGAGCTCTCAGAGCAAGCCGTCGCTCAGTGAAATCAGACCTGTATCACTGATGTTCTCCTTCTCCTCTGAAGGGTTACCAGTGGCTGAAGGAGCGAGTGAACAGCGAGGAGGGCCGCAGGCAGCTCGCTAAAATCAAAGAGCTCTATCTACTGGCCGACAGACTGGGCTGCACCGCTGCACAGTTAGCCATCGGTACGAGCCGGACGGCATCCATCAGTTAGAAAACATCATCTGTCCACCGTGATTATAATAACATGTGGAGTCATGATCCGACCTAATAAGTAACATTAACATAACATAATAAGTTCTACTGACACAGAACCAAGGTCCAGCTGTAGAGGGGGACAGATGTATCATGTCCAGTTGTTGGTAGTGTTGTAGAGGAGGTCCTCTCTGAAGAACTGGAGGTCTTCAGGAGGTTTGTGAAGTAGAGAGGGACGCCCTTGATCTGGTAGGAACTGGTAGGACGTTCCACCAACGGGGAAGTAGGTGGATGCAGAACCGGAGACTACTTTGTAGTCAGCATCAGGGATTTGAATTTAATGTGTAGCTACAGAGGCAGCCAGTTTAGATGTGGATGTCGTGGTGTAAAAGGAGGTTTGTCTGCAGTTCAGCTTAGACAGGTTCAGTTGGAGGTGGCATTCCTTCATCCATGTAGATCTGAGAGGTGGATGAGCTTCCTTCAGGTGATCTCACAAAGTTTCTGTGGTTCTCTGTCTTGTTTCCAGCCTGGTGTCTGCGCAGTGAAGGCGTCAGCTCAGTTCTTCTGGGAGTTTCTACCACAGACCAGCTGCTGGAGAACCTCGGAGCGCTCCGGGTATGTTTGATTCCTCACGTCAGTAATTGTCTGATATGTCTACGTTCAGTTTTGAATGACGTCCTCTTTGGTTGCAGATCTTGTCTCAGATGACGCCTCAGACCATCACTGAGATCGACGCCCTGCTGGGAAACAAGCCTCACTCCAAGAAGGAGTTGCGTGCCTGAAGATCTAAGTGATGGACGATGTTTCGAGAAGACTGAACAAACTTTTTGGGGGAAACGTCGTCGCTTTTTTGCTCCGCTCTATACTCAACAACAACTTGCATGTCCTCAGCAACATTATGCTTCCGGTATGTGCGCAGGTCCATTTTGCGCGGAACATCATATCATGTATGAAAAAAAAAGATCTCTCAGTCGTTAAAAAAAAACAGGTCATGTGACGCTTACTGACGATTGTTCACAGACTTTGTACAGAGGAAACATCTCTGTGCTGCCGTGCACCTTTACGGCGTGAACAGTGCTCTCATTGGACATGACCCCACCCCTGACCCCGCCCCTTGCTGCCACCTGTTATTCTGTATGATGTTTAGTACCCAGCAGCCAGACAGCCAAAGGTTAGGACTCTTGTGTCTAGCCAACATTTCCCATAGTGTGCATGTGACTGGTCTGCCACGCTCACGGCTTCTCAGGGCTGGGAACAGAGGATCTCTGTGGACGTCACATGATGTTAAATGGAAATGAATGCGTCCTCCTGTTTCATTGGCTTCATGTTAACGTGTTAGCGACGTGATCCTGGACGCGTCCCAGCCCTGCTGCTTTCCCAGCAGTCCTTTCTGCCTCCTCTGTTTGTAAACTGTGCGCATGACCCTTTAAAGAGAGAACAGCCCATCAGGGTGTAAATGTGGCATGGCTTTATGGCTTATGTAGATTTGCAGTGCCCCTGTAAGCCATTTTTTTTACTCTCAACGGTCTGATCCAGGATCTGCGCTGGTGGGCACTCTTTGCTTTAAAGACACGGTGTCCGTGTGTCCGTCCGACATCTCATAATTTTTGTTTTGTCGTCACCTTCGGCGATGTGCAAGCGTCGTGAATCAGGTTTGGATGGCGAGCATCTGACGCAGACGTGGACACACTGTGGTCGACTTGTTTAGTTTCCTGATGATAGAAACAGTCTGGGTTTATCTGACGTCATGTTCGTCTCGCCGCGGGTCACCTGGGACGAGATTTAGCAAATGTACCTTTTTTTTGTGGAAGCCTAAAATACAGCTTCTCTGCTCATTTCTCTGAGAGTGTTGCTTCATTTGTCCATGCACACACACACACACACACACTATGCACTATGTTCATGTCTGCTCATTACTGTAATGTAAAGGAGGAGCTATGTCAGCTGATTCAGGCTCAGGTTGGTCTGTAGTTTAAATGTTAAAGAAACACGACTCCAAACACAAACACAACATTTTTACAGCGTTCTTTCTTTTTCTGTTTGTCGTGTAAAAACCTGCAGAGAAGACACACACACATACAAAGTCAGCTAATGTTAATGATATAAAAGCTCAACAGTCCAAGAACCAGTGAAATCAGTGGATCCAGTAGACTCCGCCCTCCTCTTCCTCTCCCATAATGCACTGTTTCAAACGTTATCGCTCTGTCTGTCTGAGTTGGTGCTGCAAACAGACGGATCAGAACCAGAACTTCATTCATCTTTGTGTTTGTCTGTAGAAAATGAAGAGTTAAATCTTCTGAAGTCCAAGAAAATGTTGAGGAAACAGGGTCAGGGTGGGAAGTCTGTCCCTCGAAAGTAATAGATTACTTTTACAAAGTAATAGATTACTTTGGGCCATAGTTAAATGCATCCCAGGGGCCAGAGCAGGCGAATGAATATGTTAGCTTAAATGAATCCACTCCTCCCAGTCATTGTAATACTCACATTCCTCGAAGTACCGGTCGAGGTGGTGGAGTTGGAGCCATATTTGACTCAAGTCTATTAATAAATCCTAAACCTAAACTAAATTATAATTCATTTGAAAGTCTTGTTCTTAGCCTCACTCACCCAACCTGGAAAACATTACAGCCAATTTTATTTGTTACAGTATATCGAGCTCCAGGTCCTTACTCTGAATTTTTATCTGAATTTGCAGAATTTTCATCAGGCTTGATCCTTAAAACAGATAAAGTAATTATTGTAGGTGATTTTAATATTCATGTGGACAACCACAATGATAGTCTTAGTACTGCGTTTATCTCTTTATTAGATTCAATCGGCTTCTGTCAGAGTGTAAATAAACCGACTCATTGTCTGAACCACACTCTTGATCTTGTTCTCTCATATGGCATCGAAATTGATCATCTACTCAACTCAACTCAACTTTATTTACTTTTTATTTATATAGCACCTTTCATACAGAATTGTAACCCAAAGTGCTTCACAGAGCAGAGTAAAAACAGAAATAGACAACAACTAACAGTTCTTAAGGCAACAGAGCAGTTGCATGAAAAACTAGAGATTAGAAGAAGAGTAAAAAGCATAAAACTACAACAACGAAACAAATAAGAAGTAAATTAAGACCTATAGGGTACAAAGCATAATTTAAAAACAGTTGCAGTAAATGTAGATAAGACCTGTACAGTGAATAAGCACCAGAGATAAAAGTAACAGGGAATGATCAGGACCTAAAAGCTCAGCAGTGAATGGCCAGGCACTTTAGATAAAAGCCTGGCTAAAGAGATATGTCTTAAGTTGTTTTTTAGGCTGTTCCAGAGATGGGGTCCGCGGTAGCTAAAAGTGGCCTCACCAAACTTCTTTGTGGAGGTTCTGGGGACAACTAGGAGTCCAGATGCCGAGGATCTGAGGGACCTGCTTGGTACTGCTTGGTGGTGCTTGATACTTTTGTAGTCATGTAACAAAGGTAGGTCGGTGCCAGGCCATTCAGTGATTTAAAAACCAATAAGAGAATCTTAAAATCAATTCTAAAACTAACGGGTAACCAGTGCAAGGCTTTTAAAATGGGGGTTATATGTGGCCTCTGTCTGGTCTTTGTCAGTACTCGGGCTGCAGAGTTCTGTATTAATTGTAAGTGGCCTAGTGTTTTTTTTAGGAAGACCAGACAGAAGGGCATTACAGTAATCAAGTCTTGAAGTGATAAAAGCATGAATTTTTTCTGTGTCAGCCTTGTTGATGAATGGTCTGACTTAGGTGATATTTCTAAGGTGATAGAATGATGTTTTGGTTATGTTTTTTATATTGGCCTCAAAGTTGAGGTCGGAATCAAGGGTCACTCCCAAGTTTTTGACCTGATCTTTTGTCCTTAGGGCCAGGGACTGAAAATGCTGGGAGAGGTGTTCTCTCTGGTCTTTGGGCACGAATATTATTATTTCTGTCTTTTCCTGATTAAGTTGAAGAAAGTTATTTCCCATCCAGACATTTATTTCAGCTAGGCATTGTACTAGGTTGTTAATTGGGGTGAGGTCGTGTGGGTATACCGCGATGTACAGTTGTGTATCGTCTGCGTAGCTATGGAATTCTGTTATGACTTCTAATAATTTTGCAGAGTGGGAGTATGTAGATGTTGAACAGAAGGGGCCCTAAGATAGAACCTTGAGGGACTCCACAGGCAAGAATATTTACATCTGATGAGAAATCACCCCGTGTCACAGTGAAGTCCCGCCCAGTCAGATATGACCTGAACCAATTTAAGGCCATACCAGAGAGGCCAACCCAATTTTCAAGTATGTTTAGTAAAATATTCTGATCAACTGTGTCAAAAGCTGCACTAAGATCAAGTAGGACCAAAACAGAGAGTTGGTTTGAGTCATTACTGATTCTAATATCATTTAGTACTTTGACCAGTGCAGTTTCTGTGCTACAGTGCTCTCTGAAACCAGACTGAAAAGTCTCTAAGATATTATTAATTGTAATAAAATTACAGTAGGCAGAAAATTCATTGCACTTAGTGATAGAGAGAAACTCTAATCTAATAGTCTTTCCACAGAATCCTCTTCTGTCTGACCATTTTTAATAACCTTTGAGTTCATACTACTGGACTATAAGCATTTTTGCAGAAACTCCTACAGCAGATGTTTATCTGATAGTGCTGTAGCCAAATTTAAGGAAGTGATTCCTTCAGCATTGAATACAATGACATGTCTTAATGTAACAGAGGACCTGTCTGCTTCCTTTAGCCCCTCACAAATAGATCATCTTGTTGATAGTACTGCAGGCTCATTACGGACAACTCTCGACTCTATTGCACCTCTGAAAAAGAAGACAAACAAAGGAGGTTAGCACCATGCTATAGCCAGCAGACTCGTAACTTAAAGCAAGAGACGCATAAATCTGAACGCAAATGGTGTGCCACTAAACTGGAAGAATCTCGCTTAGTCTGGCAAGATAATCTTAAAACATACAGGAAGGCTCTCCGTAATGCCAGAGCAGCCTATTACTCTTCATTAATAGAGGAGAATAAGAACAACGCCAGGTTTCTCTTCAGCACTGTAGCCAGGCTAACAGAGAGCCACAGCTCTACTGAGCCATCTATTCCTTTAGGTCTGAGTAGTAATGACTTCATGAGCTTCTTTAATGATAAAATTATAACTATTAGAGACAAAATCCATCATCTCCTGCCCTCAACAGGCATTGATCTGCATTCTTACACAGCAACTTTGGAAACAGCTGTAAAACCTGATATATACTTAGACTGTTTTTCTCCCATCGACCTTCATCAAATAACTTCAATAATTTCTTCATCTAAGCCGTCAACCTGTCTCTTAGACCCCATCCCAACCAGGCTGCTCAAGGATGTTTTACCTCTGTAATTAAACCTCTTCTTAAAAAGCCCTCTCTAGACCCAAAGATTTTAGCCAATCACAGACCGATATCAAACCTTCCCTTTCTCTCTAAGATGCTTGAGAAAGCTGTAGCTAATCAGTTGTGTGACTTTCTCCATAAGAACAGTTTATTTGAGGATTTTCAGTCAGGATTTAGAGTGCATCATAGCACAGAGACCGCACTAGTCAAAGTTACAAATGACCTCCTAATGGCATCAGACAAAGAATCTTGGAGTTGTTTTTGATCAGGATTTGTCCTTTAATGTCCACATAAAACAAATTTCGAGGACTGCATTCTTCCACTTACGTAACATCGCCAAAATCAGACGCATCGTGTCTCAAGCTGATGCAGAAAAACTAGTCCACGCATTTGTTACTTCTAGGCTGGACTATTGTAACTCTCTGTTATCAGGCTGCTCCAATAAGTCTCTGAGGACTTTGCAGCTAATTCAGAATGCTACTGCACGTGTTCTGACAGGAACCAAGATCAGAGATCACATCTCTCCCATTCTGGCTTCCTTGCATTAGTTTCAAAAACAACAGATTACTTTAAAAATAAAAACTATCAAAACTACTTTTTAAAGGTAATAGGTTACTTTTAAAGTAACAGATTACTTTCAAAAATAATAGATTACTTTTATTCAAGATTTCAAGAGCTTTATTGTCATTGTCAAATAAAAACATGGTTTATACAACAACAAAATTCTTATTTTGCGTCCCACTTTACACAAAACAAGAAGAAAAACATACACAACACAATAATAGAAAAATAAAAACATTTAAATAGTACAGTTAAAGTTAGCTAATTAGCTCAGTCAGTATATCTGTCCCATGTGCGAAGCCTCAGTCCTTGCTGCAGCGGCCCAGGGTTCGGATCCGACCTTTACTTTTGAAAGTAATTCCTGTCACTCTTCAGCTGTATACAATAAAGCTTGAAGGAGGCTGAAAAATATCTTTAAAAAAAGTAATGGATTACTTTCAAAACTAATAGATTACTTTTTAAAATAAAAATTACTTTAATAAATGAAAAACTGCTTTAAAAAAAAACTTTAAATTTAAATAAAATATATTTAAAAGTAATAGATTACTTTTGAATGTCATAGATTACTTTTAAAAATAAAAATTACTTTCCAAAAATAGATAACTTTAAAAGTAATGGATTACTTTTAAAATTAAAAATTATATATAAAAAATTACCTAAAAAATAAAAGGTTACTTTAAAAAAAACAAAAAACTTAAAAACTGCTTTAAAAAATTACAGATTTTCAAAAGTAATAGATTACATCCTAAAGTAATAGATTACATTTAAAAATTAAATTTACTAAAAAAATACTTTTGAAAGCAATATATTACTTTTGAAAGTAATTACTCTCAAAAATAAGTTTACTTTAAAAAATAGATTACTTTTAAAAATAATAGATTACTTTCAAAAAAATAGATTACTTTTTCGCACTCTGAAACACACTGAAACACACTGAGACACCCTGAAACACTCTGAAACACTGAGACACACTGAAACACTCTGAGACACACTGAAACACTCTGAGACACACTGAAACACTCTGAGACACACTGAAACACACTGAGACTCTCTGAAACACTCTGAGACACACTGAAACACTCTGAGACACCCTGAAACACTCTGAGACACCCTGAAACACTCTGAAACACTGAAGCACTCTGAGACACACTGAAACACCCTGAGACACTCTGAGACACTCTGAAACAATGAGACACTCTGAAACACTCTGAGACACACTGAAGCACTCTGAGACACTCTGAAACATACTGAGACACACTGAAGCACTCTGAGACACTCTGAAACATACTGAGACACACTGAAGCACTCTGAGACACCCTTAAACACTCTGAGACACACTGAAGCACTCTGAGACACTCTGAAACACTCTGAGACACACTGAAGCACTCTGAGACACTCTGAAACATACTGAGACACACTGAAGCACTCTGAGACACCCTTAAACACTCTGAGACACACTGAAGCACTCTGAGACACCCTGAAACACACTATAACACTCTGAGACACCCTGAAACACTGAGACACACTGAAGCACTCTGAAACATTGAGACACTCTGAAACACACTGAAACACTCTGAGACACACTGAAGCACTCTGAGACACTCTGAAACACTCTGAGACACACTGAAGCACTCTGAGACACTCTGAAACATACTGAGACACACTGAAGCACTCTGAGACACCCTTAAACACTCTGAGACACACTGAAGCACTCTGAGACACCCTGAAACACACTATAACACTCTGAGACACCCTGAAACACTGAGACACACTGAAGCACTCTGAAACATTGAGACACTCTGAAACACACTGAGACACACTGAAGCACTCTGAGACACCCTTAAACACTCTGAGACACACTGAAGCACTCTGAGACACCCTGAAACACACTATAACACTCTGAGACACCCTGAAACACTGAGACACACTGAAGCACTCTGAGACACTCTGAAATACTCTGAGACACCCTGAAACACTGAGACACACTGAAACACTCTGAGACACCCTTAAACACTCTGAGACACCCTGAAACACTCTGAGACACACTGAGACACCCTGAAACACTCTGAGACACCCTGAAACACTCTGAGACACCCTTAAACACACTAAAACACTGTCTGTTTAAATCCTTAGTAAAAAGTTTGTTTGTTTCAGCTCAAAGATTGACGACATCAGTCGACCTCTGATTGTTTAACGTCTTCTTCAATGATTCACTCCGACAGTCAGCTGTGAACAATAATTACAGTAATTACACCATAAATGAGACACGAGAGAGAGAGTGGAGACCACAGGTCACTTTTATTTTCTATTAAAATACACGTCACATGTCTCTCGTGTCTGATGTTACATGTCTCATGTTACATGTCTCATTTCTCATGCAGGTTATTTTTCAGGACAGCCAACAGAAACACGATTAAACAGGAAGAACCACCTAAAGGCTACCTGACAATGTTTCTGTTTGTGTCACATGACTTCAATTAAAGGTGCTCCTCATCATGACAACAGAAATAAAATGAAATATTGCTTCTGAGTGGATTAATAAGATCAGAGTTCAGTCTCTCTGTGATCCATCAGAGCTGTCGGACAGTTTGCAGGTTCCTTTGTCGGTTAGCTGGATGGCATGTAGTCCGGTCCAGTCTGGTCCAGTTTAGTCTGGTCCGGTTTGGTCCGGTCCACATGTTTGTGAACAGAAGGCATATGTGAATCATTAATATGAACATAAAGAGGTAGGCGACAGGCTCCTCTGCTCAGAGTATGAAGAAGAAGAAATGAACAAACATGTGACATGAAGTCGGTTAAAAGAGTCCAGCACGCCATGCTCGAAGCTCCGCCCCCTCCATCATGCCCTGCCCCCTCTGTTTGCATATTGAGATGTTAAACTGTTTTTTTACTTCTTCACGTGAACGAGGAGACAAACATGACATGCATGCATCTGTCAGGGCGACGTGAACACAGACGGCACATTTTGAGGCTCTGCTCAGACTTTTAGGTTGCAGGAACGTAGAGAACGTTATAAAAACATTGAAACAACCGTCAGTCAACGCATCTTCTTGTCCTTACTTCCTGTCTGCATGACATCGTTGAGAGTGAATGTCATGAAGGCGATCTGCTCCAGCGAACTTTCCTTGCCGCACTCCATCAGGCACGAGAAGTGCTCCAGGTCTCCGTGGTAGGCCAGGTCCGAGTACCCGCTGGGCCCCCTGTGGATGATCCGGGGCCGGTCCCAGCCCGATGAGTGCAGTGGGGACCGATTCAGGTACACGCCCATGTCCCTGCGACTGCACTTGTTGGTTGGGTGGACGAAGAGGAGCCATGTCTGCGTGTCCGGAGACAGCAGCGATGTGCCGCAGGCTTTGCTCTCCGCGTCATTGTTCGGGATGAATTCGGGCGCCGGGAAGCCGATGACGCTACCCTGACAGCCAGACGGCGGCTCCACAAGCTCACGGGCAGGGTGCGGTTTGTCGAAACACACGCCGCTGTTTTCGCTCAGCGCCTCGCACCTGTGGCCTCCGGTGTTACGAGCATTACAGTAAAGATGGCTCCTCCCCTCATGGTCGATGATCTCTGCCATCTGACACTCGCACGACTTCCTGCGGAGCATCTGACCCAGCTGCCATGTCTGACCGCGGTCCACGCTGTAGATGGACAGAGCATGAGGATATACCGTGTAAGGGACGGGGAAGGAGCAGCACCTGTACGGGACGTAGTAGGCGTATGCTGGGACGATCAACCTGCCGTTCTCCAGCTGAACGCCGTGACCCGGGCCAACGGCGAATGTGGCCCACTTATGGACGGATTCACCAATCACGGCGTCCGTCAGGTCCGTGGTCTGACTCCACGTCTGTCCGTCGTCGGCGCTGCTCACGAAGCAGAGGCGAGCTCTGTTCCTCCCAAAGACGATCTGTCGCGTCTCTGTGCAGTGCCGCAGCACGCAGATGAAGAACAAGAACAGAGTCCGGTTCTGTTCCTCATAGACGGGACACGGGTTCATCGTACGGTGGTCCGGAAGAGTCGCAGTGGACAGCTGCTGACTGGACGACCACTGAAAGACAGGAAGACAATACACGTCAGACAGGAAGTAGAGTTCTGTTTAATGGCAGGTTCAGTTAGCGGTTAGCTACGTTAGCATGTGGGCGTCATGGGACAGGTGAGCACAGGTGAGTTATTAAACACTGATCTGATGGCATTCACCTGAACGGTTCCGTCTTGTTGCAGAGCTCCTTCCCTCATCACGAGGATTTTGGCGTCGTGGTCGGCCGATGACGCTCTCTTCTCGGCGAAGGCGAGGAAGGTGCGGCGGTGCCTCAGGTAGATCAGCGCAGGTATCCTGTAGGTCGTCCCGCACGGCTCTCTCTCAAACAGAGTCGTCTTCAGAGGCTCCGCCTCCTCGCCGACGCTGCTCTTTGATGCTCTGTTTCCCATGATGCCTCAGGGTCCTGTCTTCTTCTGTGGTGGTTACAGAACAATGTTTGACTGACAGGAAGTGTTCACACACAGACACACACACACAAACACACTCTCTCACACACACACACACACACACACACACACACACACACACACACTCTCACACTCACACATTCTCACATTCACACAGACACACTCACAGTCTTACCTTTACGCGCCCCTCGTCACATCTGTCACCTCTGCTCTGCACGCGAGCGGCGTTACCGCGTCTGATTTCTCAGCCGGAAGCCGGAAACTGTGATGAGAGACGTATTGTCACTCACTTCCGCGTTTGCTTTGACGTATTTGACGTCAGCTCACGCTGCAGCGTTGTTGAGGTGATGTCCAGCGTCACGCATGCGCAATGTGAACTGTTCACATAACCTCGCGAGCCGTTTAAACGTTTAAACGAACACGAACGTGATCTCGTGCTCTCGCGTGATTTGACATGTTACGTTGTTACAGAAACCCGCTGCCTCTTTGTGACGTCATGTGTTTAGTCTTCGATCGGCGGGTCGCCATCTTGTCTGGACTGACTTTCTGACTCGCTCGGTTGTTCCCGCCCTCAGCCTGTGTGTGTGTGTGTGTGTGTGTGTGTGTGTGTGTGTGTGTGTGTGTGTGCGGCGCCCCCCGCTGGGCGGGAGGAGCAGCTCGTCTTACAGGTTGTTGCTAGGATACAGAGCACCACAGAGAGGTTAGACTGAGCTCGTGACTGTCGTTACTCTGATTACTCTGATTAATTAAAGTTCACGCGACAGGAAGCAAAATGTCTGCAGCTGCTTATAAATGTGACGGACGGAGCTTTCCCGCCAAACGCTTCCCAGCCCGGACGTTAACCTCACACCACCGAAGAAAAGAAGGTGAGTTCACCTGATGAGACTGATGACACAGTGACAAGTAACTGACATTAAACATGATTATTACTCATTTACTCACATTGTGTACACACTAACAGTTATATTATTTATTAATATTTATTACTTATGACTCTGATTTTACATTATTTTTACATTTCACTGATTGTTCCTGTGTGATTACATGTGGCCATTTAACTAAATTATTATTATTATTATTATTGTTAAAAAATACATCAACAAAAACATCATTTTTAAAAAGTAATTTCTTAGTTCGTCTGACCAAAAGTTAAAAACATCCAGAGCTACTGATGAATAATATTAGTTATTAGAATATTAGTTGTTATTAATTAATTAATAACTCTATGAGTTGACCAGTTATAATATTTAATAATAATAATAAACTGATTAAAAACGTTCACAGATTTTTTAACATTCATGAGACATAATTTACAGACAAGACATAAATTATTTATCTAATGCATATTTATGGATTTTTTGATTATTATATTATATTATTATGATCTTCATGTTGAACTTTGTGTGTCTGATTTGTTCTGTGAATATAAATAAAATATCTTTGATTTGATTTTTCACTGTTTTTAAGTTTAACAGATGAAATAACGATCATATTAATAATTTATGTTCAGCTCTAACAGACGACCACATGTTAACATGTTAACATGTGGTCGTGTTATCGTGTTCACATGTTGTGTATCTCCGTCAGGTTCTGGTCACTGGCTCGTGTCGTTCAGGAGAGCAGAGCAGCAGAAACACGTGAAAGTTCTTCAGAGGATCAACGCGGCGTGTAGAAGAAGAGAGGATGAAGATGATGATGGTCATCGTCATGGTAACACGTTAGACGCAGCGCTGCTGGTAAAACTCTTCTTCACGTGATTGTTGCAAGTGTTGCTCACGCGGTCGGTCTGAACGTTGACTTTTGTTTCCAGCTCCGGTATCACTGCGTGGATGACCCGGCTGACCTCTGCTCGGTGAACGTCAGAGAACTCCAACTGGAGTCTGTAAGAACGTTTATCTAACGTTATTCTGTGGTTAGAAAGACATTTGTTAAACGTTTCTTTATTGTTTAACAGGTCAAAGCTGAAGAGGTGAAGCTGTTTGTGAACGTAGCTTACATCGATGCTTCGATCAACTCGCTCGCTTTAGGTCAGTATTCAATAAAATAACATCACGTCTTGAGTCTTTCACCAGTTTTCTGTTTTTCTTCTTCTTTAGAGTCTTTCACCAGTTTTCTGTTTTTCTTCTTCTTTAGAGTCTTTCACCAGTTTGATGTTTTTCTTCTTTAGAGTCTTTCAGCAGTTTTCTGTTTTTCTTCTTTAGAGTCTTTCACCAGTTTGATGTTTTTCTTCTTTAGAGTCTTTCAGCAGTTTTCTGTTTTTCTTTAGAGTCTTTCAGCAGTTTTCTGTTTTTCTTCTTCTTTAGAGTCTTTCAGCAGTTTTCTGTTTTTCTTCTTCTTTAGAGTCTTTCAGCAGTTTTCTGTTTTTCTTCTTCTTTAGGGTCTTTCAGCAGTTTTCTGTTTTTCTTCTTTAGAGTCTTTCACCAGTTTTCTGTTTTTCTTCTTTAGAGTCTTTCACCAGTTTTCTGTTTTTCTTCTTCTTTAGAGTCTTTCACCAGTTTTCTGTTTTTCTTCTTTAGAGTCTTTCACCAGTTTGATGTTTTTCTTCTTTAGAGTCTTTCAGCAGTTTTCTGTTTTTCTTCTTCTTTAGAGTCTTTCAGCAGTTTTCTGTTTTTCTTCTTCTTTAGGGTCTTTCAGCAGTTTTCTGTTTTTCTTCTTTAGAGTCTTTCAGCAGTTTTCTGTTTTTCTTCTTTAGAGTCTTTAAGCAGTTTTCTGTTTTTCTTCTTTAGAGTCTTTCAGCAGTTTTCGGTCTCTGAGGGAACTCAATCTGTCGTTAAACGGGCTGAAAAACATCAAACTTCAGTCGGTCGACCTTCTTCATCTGCAGGTAACATCATCGTCACGTCACATCGTCAATATTTTAATATTTAATGTTTGATGATCTGATTTATTTATTTTATTCTTCAGGTTTTGAATCTGTCTTTTAACTGTCTGTCTGCTGAGGACATTGTCTCCGTCGGTCGACTTCCTCATCTGAAGATTCTTCATCTGACAGGAAATCATCTTCCTCATCTTCCTCATCTGACTTCATCAAACAACACTCAAAGGTTAGTGAAACAGAACTATGAGTTTATTTTTACTTTTAATGTTCTCTGAGAAAAGACAAAAACTAAAACAGGTAAGTGACGAAATGATTCATTTATTTTCTCTGTCAGACTAATTAAAACAAACTGTGATGAGTCACAGAGACGACAGAGACTTTCATCACGTCTTTCAGTAAAAAAATATACTGATGATGAACAGAACATATTTATCATCATGAGGACGACTGAATATTAATGTTTTAATGAGATCTGTTAATGAGCTGACTCATCATGTGTCAATCAAACACAAAGGTCACAAAATAAAGATCCATTTCAAACAGTTCTTATAGTGACCATGAGGGGGTGCACAAACATCCCAGATTCACCTCCAGTCTGAAGAAGAAGTGAAGTTTAAACACCTGCTGCAGGTACGAGCCCAGACGAGCCGAGAGGACAAGAAGAAGAAGTGAAATATGAGAATAATAATTAATAAAATGACGTTTCAACCTGAATTCAACTGAAGACGAAACAAAAACAAACAGATTTAATGTTCAGACTTTATATTTTATTTAAATATTCACTGATACAGGATGAAGAAAAGAGTGACACCTGTTTGAAGCTTCACAGGTGACACATCAACATTTCACTGGCTACAATCAGAATATCATCCAAAGATTCATGATGACCTTTGACCCCTCAGGCAGATCCTATCAAAGACATTACTACAGATGAAGTTCAGACTCTACCAACAACATCCAGACACACCAACACTCGTCTGGACCAGAACATCTGAGACGGACTGACGGGTTTCAGATGAAGAAACTTTTTATTTAAACACAAACTGTAACGTTTAAGGTTTTAAATAAAGTTTCTCTTCTTTGTTTCAGGTCGACTGAAGACGATGACAGATGCTTTAAATGTCTCGAAGTTTTGATGCTGGACGACAACAAACTGTCGTCTGAAGTCTTCAACAGTCTCTCAAAGCTCCAGAGGTCAACATGTTCATGTAAAGTTGAATTCAGACTCAGTTCACAGAGTTTATTTAATGTTTGATTTTGAATCACAGGCTGAAAGTTTTAAACCTGCAGAAGAACCACATCTCTGAAATCCCGTATGTGATGGATGGGTTCAGACCTTCGACATCTGTCGAGGATAAACTCGGTAAATTCAATAAAAACTTTTCAGTTTCTTCAACGTCCTGTGAAAAATGTTGATTTATCATTTTTATCATCGTCCAGCCTCTAAAGAGCCGAACCCTGAAGAATCCGTCAGGAGGGTCTCAGAGGTGATTCAGTCTGTTTCTGTTTGACACATTTTATCATGTTTGTTTACTTCACGTTTTAAATCTGAAGTCTTCATTATATTAAAGATCTTTGAAAACTGGGACGGGTTCTGCACAGGGTCCAATCTGCCGCTACCAGAACTTCAGTTCCTCGATTTATCTGACAACAAGGTTTGTAAATCATGTTCACATAAAACATCAGACATCTGAGAGCGAGCTAACAGCTGCTAACGCTAGCCTAACGTCAACTAATGTCTGTTTTGTCAGATCACAGAAGAAGAAGCTGTGCTGGCGGCTGCTCTCTTCCTGAAGCTTCGACAGATCGATATTCACTCAAACCCGCTGACCACACGGAGGAGCGGTAAGTTTTCTCCTAAAGGAGGTCGTTTTTAAAGATTTTAATGTTGACTCACGTCTTTGTTTGAACGCAGGAGATCTTCCGTTACTGACCCACTACCTCCACGAGAGGCTGGGCGTCACGATAAAACATAAGAAGACACAGGAAGTGATGAAGATCCCGCTGAAGGCATCCTCTGATCCAGAATGGACAGTGGGAAGTGTTCTGGATCGACCGTCAAGATCGGACTTCATGAAGCCAAAACAGCTTCAACGTCTCGTGTTGCAGGGTGGAAAAAGAAACCCAAAAGTGTCAAAGAAGATGGTTCTGATGGACACACATCGTCCTGCTCGGGTTGAGAAATGTCAGCTGACCATCAGGGCAAGACCAGAACCTGAAGGACTAGAACCTGAAGATGGACCAGAACCTGAAGATGGACCAGAACCTGAAGGGAAGAACGAAGACGACACCTTGGAGGAACATTCAGAACAGTTCTTTGTTACTCAGGTGGGATCATGTTTGTTTTGATGAAGTCAATTATTGTTGAGGAAGTAGTCAGATTACTCATTTAATTAAAAGTACCAGTGAAAATACTTTTGAGTTTTTTTAGGTTTCTGTGAATCTGAATCGTTTCTGTATGTCAAAGTTTGATCTTCGAGCGGAAGACGAACAAACTTCAGAGAACAACGACGATAAATTCACTCATGATAAAACGTTGATAGACGTGAACGCGGCCCATGAGGCAGCCCGTGAGGAGGTCCGGCCCGTTGGTGAGAACCTTTAAATGCGTCACACCTTAAAAAGTTTTGTTACATTTTTATTTATATTTAAATTTTTGTTTTTCTGCCGACAGCAATTCAAACGGCCGTCCGGATGCTCGAACACACTCTGAAGAATCTGAACTTTTACAGAGACTCCAGACCAAAACTGGACTGCATCCAGACTCTGTACACGGAACAACAGAAGAAGGTTTATTTAAATATATTCAGATTATAAAACTACATGATCTGATTCATAATCTGACCTTTGACCTCTCTGCAGATTAAAGAACTTCCTCCTCTGAAGATAAAACATCGGTCTGAACGAGTCGACGAGCTGATAAAGGAGATGAAGGAGAGCTCCACCATCAGAGTCCCTCTAAGTATGAACATCTGACCTCCATCAGCTGATCAGATGACCTCCTTCAGCTGTCTTTAATGAACTCTTTGTGTTTTGACAGGCAGAGCGATGAACGGCACCGGAGTAAACAAACAGGAAGCTCTGTCACTGCTGAAGGACATGAAGAGGAAGTACAAGATGGTCCATCAGAGAATGATGGGACAAACAGCAGTCCAACAGAACCAACCAGCACAGAGCCAACACTGAGTCCAACAGAACCAACCAGAACAGAGCTGCAGATCTTCTGAATGTTTCTTCTTGCCTTGAATAAAATCAAAAAATGAACTCAGTACATCTTCAGTTAATTGATTCCTCAAAGACAAAACGAGATGGTCTGAGCCGTCTTATGGTCTAAAGGTTGGATGGTCTGGAGGTCTGATGGTCTAAACGTCTGGAGGTCTGATGGTCTAAAGCTCTGGAGGTCTGATGGTCTAAAGCTCTGGAGGTCTGATGGTCTAAAGCTCTGGAGGTCTGATGGTCTGATTGTCCTGGTTGATGCTGAAATGCTTGGTAATTCCTATGTCATTTTTAAAAACAGTTTATGGTGTTTCAGAAAAACAGTTACTCACAATTGTCAATTATTCTCTTCAGACGGGTACTTTTCCCACTAGCCTAAAGACTGCCATAGTTAAACCAATTCTGAAGAGAAACAATCTAGGTTCTTCAGTTATTAGTAATTACAGACCAGTATCAAACTTTCCAATTTTTAAGCAAAATTTTAGAGAAGCTAGTTTTTAATCAATTAAATGATTTTATTAACAATAGATCATTCAACTCTTTTAGGTAGACTTCATAATTTGATTGGCATCTCTGGTACTGTTTTTAACTGGTTCAAATACCTCAATGACAGAGATTTTTTTGTAAGTATAGGTGACTGTTCATCAAATAGTTATAAAAATGAATTGTGGTGTTCCCCAAGGCTCAATTTTAGGACCTACTCTTTTTAACCTCTACATGCTGCCACTTGGGGACATCATCAGGAGACATGGCATTAATTTCCATGCTATGCTGATGACACATAGCTTTACATTGTCGCGTCTCCTGATTACTCAGGGCCAATAGATGCCCTTTTTAACTGTATTTTAGACATGAAACTATGGATGGCAGAGAATTTTTTTACAGCTCAACCAGGACAAAACCGAAGTTTTAATTATCGGTACTGAAGCACAGAGAGAGAAACTAACTATGAAACTCCAAGCACTGAATTTTAACCCTTGTCAACAAGTTAAAAACCTGGGCGTTATCACTGATTGTGATCTTAGCTTTGAGCCCCACATTAAAAATATTACTAAAACTGCCTTTTATCTTAAGAACATTGCCAATGTACAGCCGTTTCTCTCTCAAGCCTATACAGAGGCATTAATGCATGCTTTTATTACTTGTAGAATTGACTATTGTAACGCTCGACTTTCTGGTCTACCTAACAAAAAATTAGATCAATTACAGTTATTACAAAATTCAGCTGCTCGTCTGTTGACGAAGACCAGAAAGAGAGAACACATTACACCTATTTTAAAGTCTCTGCATTGGCTGCCTGTGCACTTCAGAATCGATTCTTTTACTGGTTTATAAATCTCTTAATGATCTTAGTCCAGCCTATTTATCTGATTTACTTTTACCCTATGAACCCTCGAGGACCCTCAGGTCTTCTGGGAGTAGACCATCAGACTTCATGTTACATTAACGTCAGTCAGTCTGACTCTATGCGTCTCGTTAACGCGTCTTAATAAACTTTTAGAAACTTGTCTTTAGTCTCAGATTTGTTGTCACTCTTCATGTTTAGAGTCTTTGTTGATCCACAGAATTTATTCTGATTCTTCAAATACATCAAAAGTTTTACAGTGTCACAATATTAATGATGATATTTAATGTTTGTCTGTAAACACAAACTTTTATTTTGAAGTGACCTCCTTCTAGTGGGACTTAGTATCATCCTGATACGTTGTCATGTTCATCCACATGGAGCAGAACAAACATCTGTGGTTCTGTTTGGGTTCTGATCAGCTGCTCTGGACCTCAGCGAGTCCAACATGCCTAAGTGTTATAAATCAGCTGGTTGGCAACAGACACAAAAAAACTGTTTGTTCACAATCTGTCCAAAAACAGTTCAGGGCCAGCCTGGTCCAGATTCTGGTCCAGCCTAGTCCAGATCCTGGTCCAGATCCAGTCCAGTCTGGTCCAGATCCTGCTGTGTCACAGGTTCGATTCCTGTTCTATGTTTGGTTGTTTTTGTTTCTCTTCGTCCATCACATGATTCCAATTATTCTGGAGCAGTTTACACATGTGGAGTCAGTCTGAGTCCAGCTGGAACCAATCAGAGCTCGTCTGCACAAACCTCATCTGACTGCGCGTCACGACGTGATCACATGACCACACGACCACATACACACAACACGCTGTACGTCAGGCCCACATATAACATACAAACATGATCACATGACCATATACACTTCGTTTGACTCTGAACGTCGTCTGTCTGTTAGTCTGAGGATCAGTTTGAGAATCAGTTTGAGGATCAGTCGGAGCATCAGTCTTACGATCAGTCTGAGGATCAGTTTGAGAATCAGTCTGAGGATCAGTTGGAGGATCAGTCTTACGATCAGTCTGAGGATCAGTCTTACAATCAGTCTAAGAATCAGTTTGAGAATCAGTCTTACGATCAGTCTGAGGATCAGTCTTATGATCAGTCGGAGGATCAGTCTGAGAATCAGTCCTATGATCAGTCGGAGGATCAGTCTTACGATGAGTCTTATGATCAGTCTGAGAATCAGTCTTAGCATTAGACTTACGATCAGTCTGAGGATCAGTCTTACGATCAGTCTGAGGATCAGTCTTACGATCAGTCTTACGATCATTTTGAGAATCAGTCTTATGATCAGTCGGAGGATCAGTCTTACGATGAGTCTTATGATCAGTCGGAGGATCAGTCGGAGGATCAGTTTGAGGATCTTCTCGGCCTTGTTCCATTCTCAGTCGTTTATCTGACAGTACTGAGAGTCAGAGCCAAACATCAGAACTCTGTTGGTTCTGGTCTGAGATCCGATCAGACTCTCTGATTGGCTCCGTCCGGCTCGGAGGAGAATTTGTTGTTGCTTCAGCGAGATGATGGAGTTTGTTCTGCAGCCAGAGAGTTCTGGCATGAATTTACTGAACCGGACCAGAACTCTGCTTCAGAACAGTTCTGAAGTGAGAATGATTAGTGCTTCAAACATGGACCGGTTGCATAAGTGTGTGTGTGTGTGTGTGTGTGTGTGTGTTCATGCTGGAATGGATGGACGATTGTGCAACAGGCAGTTTTTGGGCAAAGATCAGTCAGTCAGTTATATTAACTGACCTCATCACAGACGAACGCTCAAAGAACTTTCAACAACGAAGGCACGAGGTCAGAGGTCAGCTTCACTTCAGTTTGTTTCACCTCTCGTTAATATTTTTATCTATCAGTAAATAATAATTTATGTTCTGTGTCCATGTGGCTCCTTCACTTCCCATAATGCAAAAAAATAGTATGTTTCATCAGAACCTGCCAGGTGAGACCGTTTGTAACCGTGGTGACATCACTATGATGTCACACAGCTCGCCACGGAGCGGCGTTAACGATGTGACGTCACATGCAGACGTGTAAACGATCGACACGCGTCTAACGAGCTTGTTCACGTCTGTTCTTCTTGACGTGATCGTCAGGATGGAGTGACTCACTGAGGCTTTTGGTTCTGACCCGGTTTATTAAGTGAAAACACATTTTCCAGTGGGTGATATAAGAACCTGGCAGCAGAGTCCAAACACAGGAATAACAGAGAGATGCATGATGGTCCGTCAGGCCTTTGTTTATATATGGAGAGAGATGAGGTTTCTGTTCACATCTGGAGCAGGTCGGCCTGTTTGGGTTCGCTTTGTTTGACTCTCACGTCGAGGCCCGGCAGAATAACCCCGCTGAGGCTCAGACACCAGATTTGGCTCCGGACGAGCAGGCCTGAATACCTCATCAACACTCCTCATTACTCCAGAGCCAAACGGGTTCAGCACCGACCGGACCTCTCCATTATTTCTGCTGATGGACAATTGAACTGTAACACACTGCATCATGTAAGCCCGGCCTGGCCAACAGGTCTGGTCAACAGGTCATCATTAATTATCAAACCATTACCGTGTTGTTGTTCTTCGTTATTCCGTGAACTCTTTAATCGTTTACGAACACATGACCTTTAAACCGAGTCGCTCGGGACGAGACCAAAGTGTTCATGAACCCGATCCAGGCCTGGCTGGCCGCATTCCAAACATCAGCCACGATGATCAGGGCCAACTTAATTAACGAGAGTGTAAAAAAGATTTCGGAAGTATTTCGATGAAGTCTGAGCGCCGGGGTTCTGCTGAGCGCCTTAATCAGCTATGAAAGCAAACACATCCATCAGAGTTCGTTAGGTGAACACAGTGTGAATCAAAAGGCCGCCTGATTGGTTGAATGCTTCACTTCCTCACAAACACTCGAGGAAGTGTTTTATTTAATCAGGATTGAGCCGCACACAGAATATCCTGCGTGAACGACCGGCGAAGGGTCCGTTAACTTCACGGTACTCGGTTTGTGGATGTTTGTGGGTTCGTCTCGGCTCTGCATGCTCGGTCTTGGCTCCGGTGCCGGGAACAGCTGGAGGCAGTCAGGAGGAATAAATCAGCCACATCCAGAGGAACCGGGTCAGGACTCTGAGACGTTACCGTGAAGTTAACGGACCCTTCGCCGGTCGTTCACGCAGGATATTCTCAGATAGTCTCAGAGTCCTGACCCGGTTCCTCTGGATGTGGCTGATTTATTCCTCCTGACTGCCTCCAGCTTTTCCCGGCACCGGAGCCAAGACCGAGCATGCAGAGCCGAGACGAACCCACAAACATCCACAAACCGAGCCCTGACAGTGTTTCCACCAGAACCAAGCCACAAACACACCGTGCAGACATTCACCGGCTAACGACCCGCATGGGAACACAGCGACGTGAAAATGTTAATTACTAATTTAAGCTGGCAGCCGTAAAGTAGAACAGCCCTTTGTCACCCTCAGCCTGTTTGGACCGGGCTGTGTCGGGTCCAACAGTTAACACAGAGACACAGCGGCCCGGTTCAGAGTAATGAAGGCGTTCAGGAGAAGTTTGAAAATATTGTTTGATGCCTCGAGCGAGAGGCGGACCGCGCCGTCTGGCTCAAAGTGTGAAAGAAACACAATGAGTCATTGTGAAGGGAGCTGAAGGGAAGCCATGTTAGCGCTGAGTCATGGGAACCATGGCGATAATCTGACACCCAGGGATCAAACACGCCACGGACAGACTGCACACGGCGCCACGCTAACTCAGCACGCTTACACAGGTCCCATGACCTTGTCTGCACACGTGTTTTTACAGTGTTTGGATTGTTGGTTTATAATTATGAATAATCAGAGTCTGGAAATACAGACGACGAAACAACACGGCAGATATCAACCGAGAAGAGTTAGCTTCCAGTTAGCTTTGAGTTAGCTTTGAGTTAGCTTCTTTCACTTCAATCCTTTTTAATATAAAAATTTGTAACTTTGACTAAACAGGTTCAGTGTGCTAACTTTGGTGTTCTGTTTTTGTTGTTGGCCTATCAGTGAATCATGTTTAGATACTCAGAACTTCAGCAGAACATTAACAGAACCTCAACAGAACTTCAGCAGAACATTAACAGAACTTCAGCAGAACATTAACAGAACCTCAACAGAACTTCAGCAGAACATTAACAGAACATTAACAGAACCTCAACAGAAGATTAACAAGGTCTGAAAATAACCAGAGATTTATGAGAACACTGCTGCTGGAAAGATACTGCTGATACTAATGTGTGTGTGTGTGTGTGTGTGTGTGTGTGTGTGTGTGTAATACTTTGTGTGTGTGTGTGTGTAATACTTTGTGTGTGTGTGTGTAATACTGTGTGTGTGTGTAATACTTTGTGTGTGTGTGTGTGTGTGTGTGTGTGTGTGTGTGTGTGTGTTGCGGGGTGAAGTGAGTTTGAACTTCTGCTTTTCATTTTCATGCCTCTCTGATAACATTTCATCTCCAGAGGAAAACAGTTTATCCGGCCTTCCGGAGTTTTCTTTAATGGAAGCCTTCAGGCGCTTCAGACGAGACGGGCCGGGCTGGTTCTGCTGCAGCACAATCTGATCTCACATCTCACACACATGTTGACATGTTGAGACTGATTCGTCATCATGTGTGCAGCGTGTAAACATGAGAGCAGACAGACAGGTTCAAACAGAGTCTTTATGGATAAACTGAGCAGCTACATGACAAACCAGTGATCATGTGACATGCCTGATCCCGACACGTGTCACACGTATGTCCACAGGAACACGCTTTAAACACGCTGACAGAAGCTCTGTTCTGTATTTACAATAAATATGTCAACGCTCATGTCTCCTCCTCGCCGTGAGCGCCGCGTGGCCCTGTGCCTGGCCGTGATGATTTTCATATGTCTGAACAAAGAATCCAAAAATGTCCTCAGTCATCCAATATTAACATCAAAGTCAACAAAAGTCTAAACTCCAGAACCAGAACCGGAGCTCTGGACTCGACCCTGGATCCGCCTGCAGGAGGGGCTTCATGGCATGACGTGATTAAAAGACTGCGTGACCGAGAATTTACAACAAACGTGAAGATTAATCAATAAACATGATACATGACATTACAGGTGAAGCGTGTATGAATAAGTATGTTAACCGTGTGGACGTGTAGCGTGTATGAATAAGTATGTTAACCGTGTGGACGTGTAGCGTGTATGAATAAGTATGTTAACCGTGTGGACGTGTAGCATGTTGTAGGATCAGGGTGAACACGGGTCGTCCGTCTGTTGGGGGTTTAAGAAGGTCACCATCTCTCTGATGCCGTCCTCACAGAGCGTTGTCTGAGGAGCTTTACTCAGCTTCTCTCCTTCGTCTTTAAACTTCTTCCACGTCTCTGAAACAAACAAATCTACATCATTAATATTCATTTAAGTTAATTTAAATATTAAAATGATTCACGTGAAGACATCGTGACTCAAACCTTCGTCCAGCGTGGTCAGTAACGTGAAGTTCTCTGGATGATCCACGATGTCTCTCCTCTGAACGTCACCGATCTCCATCAACTGTAAGACTCCTGTTTGAACACAGAGACCAGACCACATAAGACCAGATCAGATCAGACCAGACCAGACCAGACCAGACCAGTAACATTATAAAGAGTAGCTCTGTGTGCAAACAGGTAACTTCCAGCAGTGTTTCGTACCTTCACTGGCCTTCCACACTTGGACTTCGACCTCGGCCGTGCTCTGTCTCTCCACAGCGATGATCCTGACAGTGTTGGGCGGGTCCACTTTCAATGACGACTCCACCTTATAAACCAACAGGCTGTTCTGATGGAGAATACACTGAGTCTGATTCCCCTGAGATTTACTCTCTGCAGACAAGACACGGAACATACATGTCAGGATGAATATACATCATGTCAGGATAAACACGCATGTCAGGATGAACATATGTCAGGATGAACATACATCATGTCATGATGATCATACATGTCAGGATGATCGATGACATGACGATGCGTGTTTCTGTACCTGGACACGTCTTGCAGCACTTCCCGGCTGGCTTCAGCGGATGTTGACACGGTACTCGCTGGGACACGTGATGCGTTTACAGTCCTGCAGGCCGTCGGTACAAGTGCACAGGATGCATTCCAGGACCTTCCCCAGCACTGGGTGCCACATGTCTCCATGTGAGTACGTCTTCCCGTTGTATAAACACGCTGAAGGAATGGAAACCATGTGAGTGGCGCGTTCCATATGGAAACCATCGTAAAGCTGCGTCCATAAAATCAGATACCTATACGTGATGTGTGTTTGGACAGAGTCTCACCTCGCTGGTGTTTCCTCTGCAGCAGGATCTTCACGGTGGTCTCTGAAGCTCCTTTGAGGTTCAGTTTACTGAGGCTCAGACCTCTGGGAGAAGTTCTGACCCGGGGCGTTGTGGCACGGTCAGACCGCGCCCGGCTCTGCTCGCCTGAACACTGGTCCACTGAATGCCTCTTTGTAAACACACACAGTAAAACACTCGGAGGTTCTGGCTCCGCTTGGTTCCCCTGAGTCCACGAGCATCATCATCAATCACGGCCCACATTGTTTCAAACAGAACCAGAGTTCAGCTCGGTCATCTGGCCCAGAGGTCATGTGGTCTTTAAAGATCACAGCAGCAACATGGAGGTCTCACCAAGAACCCGAGTAACCCTTCAGAGCCCAGACTCAGACCGACCACCGCCAGTAACCAATACACAACCAATAACTAACATTCAGACAACCTTACCATACTTAACAGTTAGCTAGTGTTTCTGTAGCGTTGACAGAACGTTCCAGAATAAACATATCATCAGTCTGAAGTAAACTAAAGCTCCCTGCGCTGTCCCTTTAAGAAATATGACACCTGAACAATTCATTACGTGTCCGTAACACACGAGATGAAGGACGTCACATGACCACAGACTGTCATCAATGTAATCCAGGCAGATTAACACGTGAACACGTGAACGTACCACGCCTCTGTTCAGCTGAAGGTTTCCGTCCTCACTCGATGAAGATCCACTCGAGACGTTATCTGAACACAAAAGTTTGATTATTAATTAAAGATTATTTAAATAGGTCGAGGATAAATCTCTGTGCTCATTGGTTAATCTGGTTGTCTCACCTTTACAGACCAGAC
>CM071602.1:2582500-2622500 GCA_036365135.1 Miichthys miiuy | reverse complement strand
TGTGTGTGTGTGTGTGTGTGTGTGTGTGTGTGTGTGTCTGTGTGTGTCTGTGTGTGTCTGTGTGTGTGTGCAGTTCAATCAGAGGAAACAGAAAAATAATTTCAGATTTTAAATTTATTTGGATTTAACAAAACAAAAAGACGTTCATGTTTAAAATCAGCTGAGACTCAAACGTTTCCTAATTTAACATTAAAACATCTGAGTGATAAAACAAGAACACCGAGGACAAACGTTCTTCAAACGTTCTTCAAACGTTCTTACACAGCCAACACATTTCATTTAAAAACACACGTGTCAAAATCATCATGGATGTGACAAACATGTAACATGACCCAGATCTGACACACCTGAAGACCTCCACCCAGACCAGGACCAGGACCTCCACCCAGACCAGGACCAGGACCTCCACCGACCAGGAACTCCGTCATGATTTCAGACAGCAGACATGATTCATCATATAAGTTACTTTAACATGCCTGAAGACTGAATATTGCATCATGGGATGGATCAGCACGCGCACACACACACACACACACACACACACACAAAAACAGCTGACTCAGCAGTTGCTGCCATGTGCTGAGTCATCTTCCTGTTTCTGACGTTTCTTGGCTCTGATTTCGTTCATGGCTTCTTCGATGGACCGAGTGTCTCTCTTGTTCGCCACCGGCACTGACGAGAGGAGAAGAACACGGTCAGTGACAACTGACATGCATGATGCAACGTGACAACACGCGTGATGCGACGTGACATGGCATCGCGTGTCTCTGTGTTTGTGCTGACTCACCACAGCCGTAGGCCCGGTTGGCCTCCAGCGTGTGCGCGGCGTCCTTGGCGGCCGAGGTTCCGATCAGGTGACTGTATTTGTCTCTGTAGTTTGAGTTTGGACAGATGGAGGACGCCTTCGTCTGACTGGACGCCGTCTCTTCTAACGCAGCTTGTTCCTGCAGAGAAAAAGTTCAGCTGACACACACAAGGCTTCAAACAGTGACAGTGTTTCCATGTCTGTGAGGTGAAGCGATGGTTCTGGTTCTGGTTCAGACATGAGTCCAGGATGTGAAGCGGGTCTTACTTTGAGTCTGCGTCTCTGCTCGGCCAGCTGAGGGTCCCACTCCTCTCCTTTACGGTACGCCTCCAGCTCCTCGTCTGACGGAGCGAACTCCTGAAACGGCAATAAAGAACCATCAGACAAAACCGACCCGGATCATTTTAAGATCAGACTCTGGATCAGGACCAACCTTCTTGAACAGCATCACGTAGCGGCTTTCCTCGTCTTCGCCGAAAGAAAAAGAAGTCAGACCAGCAACTTCTGCAACGTCATGCCTACGATGACACAGGACACGTGTAGATATGAACATATGAACAACACACCAATGACACACCAACGACATGCCAACAACATGTTACTAACATGCTCTTCACTCACAGGATGCTCCTCTCGATCTTCCCCATCGGGTTGTATTTACGTTTCTGCTGAGAGCTGTCCTGAATGAAGTCTGACACCTCCTTCTCCATCTGAAACACAGAGAGGAGGTGAAGGAGGAGGTGAGGAGAGGACCACAGGAGGTGAAGGAGGTAAGTGTTCTGGAGACATTGCTGAAGTCAATGGTCAATGGTCAATGGTCAATGGTGAGGTCAGGAGTTCAGACAGTGTTCAGGAGCCTCTGCTGTCTGATGCTGTCATATTTATTGATCATTAGAGACTCAAAGTTCATCAGAAGTGTCTGAGTCTGTTGAACTCATGCTGGTGGTCAGACTTTAAACCTCTACAGACAACACCACAAATACTAAACGCCCAGAACTAGACAGAGACCTCAAGGCCCACACCTGACCCAGAGTAACTACTGCAGGACCTCGAGGTCCACACCTGACCCAGAGTAACTACTGCAGGACCTCAAGGTCCACACCTGACCCAGAGTAACTACTGCAGGACCTCAAGGTCCACACCTGACCCAGAGTAACTACTGCAGGACCTCGAGGCCCACACCTGACCCAGAGTAACTACTGCAGGACCTCAAGGTCCACACCTGACCCAGAGTAACTACTGCAGGACCTCAAGGTCCACACCTGACCCAGAGTAACTACTGCAGGACCTCAAGGTCCACACCTGACCCAGAGTCACTACTGCAGGACCTCAAGGCCCACACCTGACCCAGAGTCACTACTGCAGGACCTCAAGGCCCACACCTGACCCAGAGTAAGGATAGGACAGAAAACTGCATAATAGAGAGGAGAGGACCACAGGAGGTGAAGGAGGAGGTGAGTAGGAGGTGAAGGAGGTGAACCTCTCGTGTTGGACCGCTCTGATTGGTCAGGTGTTCCTAACAAAATGTCCGCTCACCTTCTTCCTGAATGCAGCCTTCTTCTTCTTCTCGTCTTCCTCCATCTTCTTCAGACGGGCTGCCTGCTCTGAGAGGAGAAGAAGAAGAAGTCATGTGATCAAAGTTTATTTGGTAAACACAGAACCACAGATTACATTTAGTCATTTAGCAGACACTTTTATCCAAAGTGACTTACAGAGAAGGGAACAATCAAGGTACAGAGCGATAAGAAGCGTCAGTGCAGCAATAAGTGCTGTGACAGTTCTTAAGGAGGAGATTTGTCATGTAGTGTTGTAGAGGAGGTCCTCTCTGAAGAGCTGGAGGTCTTCAGGAGGTGTTTGAAGGTAGAGAGGGACGCCCCTGATCTGGTACGAACTGGTATGACGTTCCACCAACGGGGAACAACAAAACATATCCAGATCCAGAACAGAGCGGGCCGTCTGATCCAGACCAGATTATTGGACCGTGTGTGTGTGTGTGTGAGTGTGTGAGAGTGAGAGAGAGAGAGAGAGAGAGAGAGAGAGAGAGATGCTCCCTTGATTTATCTTTAATATGTAGTGTTTTTCACAACAAAGTAGATGAAAACACAAAGTAACCGATGACAACAATGAGCATGAACAGTCCAAGAAACATTTGAGCGAAAGAACGAAGAACTTCCATCAACTACAAGCAAAAAGAAAAGGACCAAGATACAACTGCATCTGTCAGCTAAGTGCCAGTTAGCTAGCAACCAACAGTAACTGCCACAACACTGTCTGACCAGTCCAAGTAAGCTAACCTACTAACTAAAGATAACTGAAGTTAATACAGAGAAAAACAAGGAAAACTGCACCAAGGAGAAGATTTTTTACTTCTAAGAAGAATACAGTCAGCCAGCCACGATGATACAAGGTTGTGAGAAACTATATCCAAGCCACATCACAACTGTTAAGGCCAAAAAGACCTTCAAACTGAAAGTCCTACAGGAGTCACCTGAGACAGTCATAGCAGACTTTACAACAACAGAAAAGGACAAGGTAAAGTCCAACCTTCTTTTCTTCACACACAACCCAAAAGCATGGCATTTAACTTTCACACAAGCCTTCATTCATATAAAGAAGAATGGTATCAGCAAAGGAAGACAGATTACGGTTTATGAAGATGAAGACAAGACCTGCCTAATGTTTACTATTAATATTTACAATAATGGTATAATCATGGTCCAAGGATCTGAAAACTGTCTGGACAATTTTCAAAATAATTTCCAGAAAATGAAAGAGGAGACTGAAAAGGAAGTGAAGGAAAGCTCAACATATTCAGTGGCAGACAGTACAAACAAGACAGAGAGCTTCATCATATCCAGCAACCCTTCAGTTACTCTCTCTCCACTCCTAGATTCACCAACAACTAAAAAACTATCAAAGAAGGACTCTCAGTGTTGGAGAGAGAATTCATGCAGTTCAGAGAGAAAACTATGGCCAGCCTGCATCAGAAAATCGTCAATAATCAACCAAACAATGAGACCCACACTCTGATTCTTCAACAACGAGACTAAATCAGAGAGCTACAACAGGCCATCAGAGAACTGGAGGAGGATAACCAATCAATGAGGATGATGCTTCGGACAACAAGAGAGAAAATCACCAACATCAAACAGAGCAGAACCAGACCAGCACTAGAGGAAGAGGTTCACCACCAGCCCATAACTTCTACTGCTCCTCCTACATCCTGCTATTCAGATGCTCCCCTCCATCTGAAGTCAATCCCCCCAAAGCTCCCAAACCCCCAGGCTCCTCAATACCTCCTACCCCTCATTCTCCAGGCCCACTTACCCCTCCAAAGTCCTCAGACCTCTCTGCTGACCACAAGCCTAACAACAGACCCAGCAAACCTTCACACAAAGAAATATTGTTTCTCTGTGACTCCAATGGGAAACACATCAATATGGCACATCTGTTCCCAGAGAATAAATCTGTGAAACTCTGGAGCCCCACCACAGAAAAGGCCATGGAACACCTGTCCAGTGGAGAGTTTACAGGTGTAGAACATATCCTCATCCATACTGGCTCAAACGATCTCAACAGAAGAAACGGTGATATTCCCACAGCACTATAGCAGCTGGCAAAAAGAGCCATCGAGAACTTCCCAACTTCAAAAGTAATGATATCCACATTACTTCCTCGCTCAGACATTTCCCAAATCATTATTAACACTATTAACTCAGAGATCACCAGGAGCTGTACTCATCTCCCTAATGTGAGTATAGCACAGAACAGCAGAATAAGTTACCAACATCTGCATGATCACATCCATCTCAACGACAGAGGAGTAAAGCTTTTTGCCAAAATGATTAAAGAGACAGCTCTGAACAGAGAACGCTGACCAGCAGCAGAGAGACTCCATCATCTCCAGGAGCACCAGAGGCTACCCCCAAAACGACCAGCAGCACCAGAGAGACCTCCATCATCTCCAGGAGCACCAGAGGCACCCTCACAATCACTAGCAGCACCAGAGAGACCTCCATCATCTCCAGGAGCACCAGAGGCACCCTCACAATCACTAGCAGCACCAGAGAGACCTCCATCATCTCCAGGAGCACCAGAGGTACCCTCACAATCACTAGCAGCACCAGAGAGACCTCCATCATCTCCAGGAGCACCAGAGGTACCCTCTGTTGCTGTTGCTTCCAGAGCAAAGGTTCCTTTAGAGCAAAATCAATTAAGAGACATTATCTACTCATTTGTTACAACGTTAATAGGTTAACCCGACCATTTGGTACATTTTTAAATCTGCTCTAGTGCAGTACAAACTTCAATTCATTTGGATTTGGTTACATATTGAATACTTAGTTGTGAAGCACTACTTTTTTTAAATGAGAGAATAGCATCTTTTTCAGTTAGCAGTTGGAATATTCAGGGATTATACTCTTCAACCTTTGGATTGAAGACTTCAAATCCTGAATTTATAGATAGTACAAATAACATTGATTTGATTATCTTACATGAAACATGATAACACTCCTTCAAACTGCCCAAGTAACTATAACGAACTGAATCTGCCCTCCTTAAAATATCCCCACATAAAAAATGGAAGACACTGTGGGGGAATAATTATTTGGTATAGACAGGAACATCACAATTATATATTACCAGTCAAAAAAGGAAAAACACATATCTGGCTAAAAATCAGCAGAGGACTTGAAAATTCTAAAGATGTTTATCTGTGTGCTATCTGCTTACCACTTCAAGCTCACCATATCACTCAGAAGGATAACTCCATGAAATTCAGAAAGAAACTCTTTACTTCCAGTCACTTGGCTCCACATTGTTATGCGGAGATTTCAATGCCAGAACTGGCAGAGAAATAGATTTTATTAATACAGATGGCAATAACCATTTCGATGTATCCCCTCTATACCAACCCTTTGTTACAACACATAGACATAGCTATGATAGTATAGTGAACAAGAGTGGAAATGAAGTTTTACAAATGTGCAAAGCCCTGGGATTATACATAGTTAATGGCAGAACACGAGGAGACTCTCTGGGCAGGTTTACCTACAGCTCTGTATTGGGAAATCGTGTCATTGATTATGCAATCACAGATATCTGTCCAGAAAGTATAAATGCATTAACAGTCTTACCACAACGTCCCATATCAGACCACAATCAAATCACGCTCTATCTGAAAAAAGCAGAGACCCATACTCAGAAACATGCCCCCGATGACGACCTGTTACCTCTCCCAAAACATTACAAGTGGACAGAGAAAAGTCTCACTGATTACACCAATGCATTTAGCAACACTAATATACAAACCATGCTAGATCATTTTCTGTGTAACCAATACCTACTAAACAAAGACAGCATAAATTTGGCCACTGAAGATTTGAATCAAGTATTTATGAAACTAGCAAAAGAGTCTAAAATGATAAGACCAAATGTCAAATCAAACAAAAAGCAAGCAAAAGAACAATGGTTTGACAGTGAATGTTTCCTTTTAAGAAAGCATCTCAGAAACCTGTCAAACAAGAAACATAACGATCCCAAAAACCAAGAACTGTGCCATGAATACCACACAGCCCTTAAACAATATAAGAAAATTATCAACCAAAAAAAGGCCAAATACAATGAAGATGAATTACTTAAAAGTATTTAACTTAGTGGAGACAATCTAAATCCTAATAATTATCGTGGCATTTGTGTAAATTCTAATTTAGGGAAACTATTTTGTAGCATACTAAATTCAAGAATACTGTCCTACCTCACCGACAGCAATGTACTAAGTAAATCACAAATTGGCTTTATACCCAAACATAGAACAACAGATCACATATTTACTCTAATCCAAAAACATGTACACCAAAAAAATAAAGGAAAAATATATGCTTGCTTTGTTGATTTCAGGAAAGCTTTTGACTCGATTTGGCACAATGGTCTTTTCTATCAGTTACTCAGAAATGGTATTGGAGGCAAAGTTTATGATCTAATCAAATGGAAATACACTGAAAATGAGTGTGCTGTAAAAATTGGAAAGAAAAGAATGGATTTCTTCAAACAGTGTTGCGGGGTCCATCAAGGATGTAATATGTCCCCAACACTTTTTAATATATATATCGACCAATTGGCAAAATTACTCGAAAACTCCCCAGCCCCAAGACTTGACTTGGAGGGGAAGGAAGTCAAGTGTCTATTTTATGCAGATGACCTCGTACTACTATCACAAACAGAACAAGGAACGCAAGAGTATCTGGACATACTCCATAATTATTGTATAAATTGGACAATTGGCGTAAACCTAGACAAAACTAAAATTGTAATATTCCAGAAAAAAAACTAACTAAGAAACTTTTAAATCAGCCGCCATCTTGGTTTGTGACTTTAGACTGTTGGATTGTTTATGTCACTCAGAGTTGCCATGGTTACACACATGTTCTAACATGTTAACTGAAGTTTATATAAATAAAGTTTGTTTAAAGAAGCTTCAGGAACTCTTTATGACACAAACATGTTTATTTATTATTGACTGTCTGTCCTGAGCTAACTGAGCTAACACGACAGATTAATAATAAACACTGCTCTGTTTAATTAATAATTAATATTAATCTCTTTCAGTTTAATGTGTGTGTTGCAGACTCTTGGCGCCATCTTGTCTCCATCATCATTATTATTATTAAAGCTCTGTTTCCCGCCATCACCCTCCTCTCTGCAGCACTGTGCGGGGCTCGTGAGGCTCTGACATGAAAGCTGAGCTGACCAATGAGAGCAGCGCGTCGTCTCCTCGCGCTGTTTCTTCACTAACGTTTAACCGTCGGATCGTTTCTGTCTCCGCGGGCTGTGACTCACGTTACCCGGGTCAGAGTGTGCTGTCAGCGGGCTCACCTCGCGCCTTCCTCCGGCTCTCCTGGTCTCCTACAGTCGGAGGTTTCTCCATCGAGTTTAAGATCGAGCCTAGGAGGTCCGCCATCTTGGAACGAAAGGGCACACTGTTGTTGTTGGCTGAGGCTGAGCGAGCTGCGCAGGCGCACTGTGACCACACTTTAAATACACAGCGCCCCTCCTCCTGTAGCGGGCAGTCAGGGTACTGCAGCCAACCAGCTACTACCTGGGTCCAACAGGGGGTCCGCGACCCCGGAGAAGTCCTCACAGTTACTGCAGGGGGTCCGTGAAATATGTCTGAAATGACACATGAATATCAGTCCAATGTGTTTTTAAATAAATCCACCTAATGTAGAAAAAACTGTTTAACATCGATGATCAGCTGCCCACCAATCCGTGTCTGTGAAGTGAAGACACAAACTGCAGTTCCTCTAACGTCCACTTGAGGCTGGCTCCAGAAGTGAGTCAGTCTCCATAAGTCCCCATGTTAAAATGTCCAACTTCACAGCAGAAATAAACATGTTTACAGCCTGGTCTCTAGAGGTAGGTGAGTTGGAGGTTGGAGACAGTTGCTTGGAGTTTGCTCTCCACCCTGAGCTTCATCCTGGTGATGCTGCCCGACTCCTCGTTCTATGGTTCCTTCAGAACTCCAGATGAAGATCCAGATCTGACTGATGTCAGGGTGAACTGACCTCTCTCCAGCAGTAGGGGGCGTGCTGCACTCATCCATCATTTGTCCCTGTGTTGTTATTGTGTTTGGTTAACAATCGTCCTCTGCATCACTGCAGCCGCCTGTTTGTGCACTTTGATTTCACAGCATCAGCAATAACTCTGAACATATGACCATTAAAAACAGGCAGGCAGACAGGCAGACAGACAGACAGACAGGCAGGCCAACAGACAGACGGACAGGCAGGCAGACAGGTAGACAGACAGGCAGGCAGACAGACAGACAGACAGGCAGGCCAACAGACAGGCAGGCAGGCAGGTAGACAGACAGACAGACAGGTAGACAGACAGGCAGGCAGACAGACAGACAGACAGGCAGGCCAACAGACAGACAGACAGGCAGGCAGGCAGGTAGACAGACAAGCGGACAGGTAGACAGACAGACAGGTAGACAGACAGGCAGGCAGGCAGGCAGACAGACAGGCAGGCAGACAGGCAGGTAAGCAGACAGGCAGGCAGACAGATAGGCAGGCAGACAGACAGACAGGCAGGTAGACAGACAGGCAGACAGACAGGTAGACAGACAGACAGGCAGACAGATAGGCAGGCAGACAGACAGACAGGCAGGTAGACAGACAGGCAGACAGACAGACAGGCAGGCAGGCAGGCAGACAGGTAGACAGACAGGCAGACAGACTAAACAAACAGATGAGTTACAGCTGGTCACCTGTCTGATGGGTGTGTTGTTTTGAAGGAGTCCTTTGTGGAGGTGCTGACTCCTCTCTCCACGTGTTGTGTAAGTATAATCTGACCCGTCAGAACCTGTCAGAACATTCACAGCTCGGTCCAGTTCACAGCTTCACTCATAAAGTCTCAGTTATGTGTTGACTAAGCTGGGTGAGTTGCTGGTCCTGACCTTCATTCACTCTGTCATTGTGCACACAGCTCGGCGACTCCTCCCCCGTCGTGTTGTATAAATGCAGGACCCGCCGGTCCACTTCAGAGTCTGAACACTGAATGGTACCCAGACATGAAGCGGCTCAGCCTGGTTCTCCTCGTGCTGCTCCTGATGCTCACGGTCGGGGATGGTAAGATGGGCCGGGCCTGTTTGTTTTAAAGATTAAAGGACTGATTGTGTGCAGTCAGTTCATCAGAACATGTTTCACTTCAGGGAACAAAGATCCAGAGATGCAGTATTGGACTTGTGGGTATAGAGGACTCTGCAGGCGGTTCTGTTATGCTCAGGAGTACATCGTGGGTCATCACGGCTGCCCTCGAAGATACAGGTACGCCTGCAAACACCTGACCTGAAGACTGATGGATGAGGACGTGAGATGAACCTGGTTTTCTGTCTTCAGGTGCTGTGCTGTGAGGTCTTAGCGCCGTCATGGAAGAAGATGGAGATCTTCAGGACAGACAGACAGCAGCATCCTGGACTGAATGAAGTAATGAAGCTGTGGTTCTGCTCTGGTTCAGCTGGTTCTGCTGTGATGATCCTGGATCACATGTAACATGTAATGTTTGTTCTCTCTGAAGTCAATAAATGCATCAACATAAACGCCTGTTCGGACTGTTTAGATTTAATTAATTAATATAAAATACAGTGTTAACACGTGCGCGTGCGTGTGTGTGCGGAGTCCAAAACAGGCTGAGATCAGGAGACCATGATGAAGTGACAGCTTCTGTGAATGAAGTGTTGATGTGTCACCGTCTGCCTGCCTGTCTGTCTGCCTGGACAAACTGGGTCAAACTTGTGAACGTTGAACCAAAACAAACTGATCCAGGTTCTGATCCAGGTTCTGAAGGAGGCCGCTGACCCGCTGTGTTAAAGCATGGATGCTGTCTGTAAACAGGAGCTGCTGCTTTGTGTCCGGCTTTGTCGGATTCAATCTGTCCTATTCAGAGAAAAAACAAAGAGTGTTTACACGAGGCCGGCTCAACGTTACCACAACGTTACCACAACGTTAGGATGATGTTTGGACTGTCACTGTGTTACTGCAGAGAATCATTAATAACTTGACATGACTGACTTTAAACATGAAGCTCAGACAGGAAGAGATCCTCAAGCCTGACCTTTCAAAATAAAATTTGAATCAGGTGCTGTGTGTATTTATATGTTAGCAGCAGCTGAGTAAACATGCTGCACTGAAAACAAAACAAACACTTTGATCACTGACTGCTGCTTTCATCTTTCACCTTTGACCTTTTGATTTTAATTGATCTCTCTTTTTCGTTTTTGTTTTTGTTTTACAACAACATTAGTGTGTGTGTGTTGGGGGCGTGGGGGTCTGTGGGCATAAGAAAGAGCAGACGGAGAGAGACGGGATGTGCAAAAAAGACTTTGTTTCCCTGTACACACACACACACACACACACAAATAATATTCTCAATACACATTCACACCACACTTTTACATCAACACCAACACACACAGTAGCCAGTCAGGTAGTCAGGTATTCTGTCACCAAGCAACAGTTGGAAATGTAACAGAAAAAGGCCTCAAAGAGCATCGTATGTAATGATATCATATGATGGGAAATTATGTCATATGTAAAATATGTTTTATGCTCAAATTAGAGTAGATCAGACTTTGTTATAACGGAGTCAATGGTGCCAAAAATGTCTGAAGGATAACAGGTGGAACTTTTTTTTCTACATAGTGTATTACAGACATATTATCAGATCTGAGGCTGGAATTTGGATAAAAAGGAGTAAGAGCATTTTTAATTGGAAAATACAAAAAAATGTACTAAGGGGTGCACGGGGGTTAAACTCCACGATTTCTCAAATTTAATCAAGTTGAAATGTAAAAATATGATCACAGTGTTTAATGTGAAGTTTGTATTTATTATTTCTAATTATGATGAAGTCATTAAATAACTGAACAGCTGGTCGATCAGACAAACATCAGATCATTAAACTCTGAAGTTTTTTTGGTTTCAGTCTTCATGTTACAAATTCAAAACTTTAAAAATGTATTAAGGACTATAAACTGTGTAAATAAATGTAGAGTGTGCCTGACATACATTATTATTGACACTGCAGTAGCAAGACTAAATAAATAATAAATAAATAATAAAGTTAGTCAAAGGCAGGCTTGAGGTTGCCAAGCAACCAGGGTCAGCTGCAGGTCAGACCAATTAACTGCAGCTGTGCTCTGTCTGTGTGTGAGTGACTGCTGAGAGACACAGAAAATCTCTAAATGAACCCCCTCCAACTAGTGGACACTAATGCCAAACGGTAGGTCGTATCAAAAAGCCCAAATGACCGTGAGCATCCTCATCTTGTCGACCATGTGAATGCCGAATTTCAGTGTCTAAAGTTAAAAAATGTGACCTGGGGAGAGAGAGAAAGAACAGGTGCCCCGTGCTCCTTTGGGAAATTTCTCCTCTCCAGTTTACATGGGAGTAGATGGGGCTGTCGGTGGGTGATCCTGGCGCATCAGTGCGTCTCCCACCAAAACTATAAGTCTGACAGCTTCAGCAGTGATATCACTGCGTAGCCCACAAATTTTCCTACGTTTCTATGTAGAAATTATTTCTGTAGAGTGACATTTGTGGCCACGAGAGCCGTTTGCAAATGTATTTTTTGACAAATGTTTATCTCCCTCTCCACTCTAGCAATGATGTCACCCACTCTAGCTCTGGAACATTCTACCAATACACACCCATTGTAAATGTTGGCGTGGTTTTTGGTGATTTTTGGTAAAACCGTTTGGTGAAACACGAAAGGTGAAAGCACCTTGCAGGAACACTCTAACATAATAATGTGTGTTTTCATCGACGGTTATCAAGTTTAATTTACAACATGAAGACTCAAAATACTCAAAACTTAATCTTTTAGAAATTTAATCCAACGACCGAAAAAGTCCGACATGGTTCAGATCTCGTTAACACTGGAGATAAAAATAACGTCAAACAGTTTAAAACTGAAATTAAAGGCTCGTTAGGAGACGTCATGAAATGAAGCCTGAGAGTCTGATTGGTTGATTGTCTGAGCTGAGGAGGAAGTGTCGTCTGGGTCACAAAATAAAACCGGAAGCTTCATTTTAATTAACAAGCAGGTTTGTTAGTGTTCACCAGAAAAAAGTGACATTGACAACAAACGACTTTCAAACTGTTTATAAAAAAAATAAAGAGCCAATTTGACAATCCACCATCCTGCGCACAGAACCAGAACCAGTCATCAACATGTTTGTTACAGACCTCATTAACGAGCTGTGACTCACGGTGGCAGGAAACATTTGAAAACAACAAAAAGACAAAAATCAGTTTGAACATGAAAAAAAAAATCTGCAAACTTTTTTTTTTTTTTTTACATCAAATCACTAAAATAGAAACATTTGTCATCAGAATCAGAACCGAAACAGAACCAAAGGCGCTCAGTGCACACCAAGAAAACTACAAAGACTGACGGACCTGAACTCATCAGGACAAAGACTATGATGAAGATGAAGTTTGGCAGCGTTCAATACAAACAGAATTTAAATTTGATAAAAATTCAAACGGTCAGTGAATGCCTCACGAAGAACGCCGTGAACCAATGAGAACGTTAACAGATCGAACTGTGACATCACAGCTCAGATAAACCCCACCAATCAGGACGGAGCATCAGCAAGACAGGAAGTGATGTGAATGTTGTCTAAACTGATGATGCTGCAATGAGGTCACGTGTTTGTTACTTTTGCGTTCATTGTCGTCGTTTGTGAAATGTTGAAAGTTCTTTTACAAAATAAAGTTCAGACGGGAACGCAGACACGCGATGATGAGAAACACATGAACACACCATCACGATGTTTGTAGTCCAGCTGCTTCCTGCAGATCTGTGATGTCACAGAGCGTGCAGCCAATCATCGTGCAGCCATAGAAACATAATGTGTGTGTGTGTGTGTGTGCGGTGCCCATGAGTCCAGGACCAGCTGAGCCCTGATGGTCCGGTCCGAGTCCCGGAGGATCCGGTTCTCCTGAGGGCTCGTCTTTATCAAATGAAGTCCTCTTTTGGTCCCATTGTCCTCTCTGAGTCATCGTCAGCGCCGCTGAGGAGCTGCAGGACCCGTGAAGGACCCGGATGGTTTGGATCCGTCCTTGTGGTCCGGGCCGGCAGGCCGGTTTTGCGTCCTCGGTGGTTTCCAGGCAGAGCGGTCATTTGTGAAATAAGTAGATGGGCCTCTGGAACCCTGTGGAGATGAAGAGGACATGTTAACGTCACACCGCGGTGCTGACAGAAACCCTCTGATGGGTCAGTGAAGTACCTCTGATCGAACACTTGGGGGCGCCGAGGTACTCGAAGCTGCTGAAGCCGACCTCGGCCGTGAGGTACGAGGAGAACTGGTCTGGTCTGAGCTGGATGCTGTGGAAGTTCCTGCTGATGTTCTCCTGCGAGGACAGAGAGACACACGTTAGAGACTGAGCTTTCACTCCCAGCATGCACCGGGGCTGGCAGCGCCTCACCGTCAGCTTCTTCCTCCTCACGTACGACTCCCACGGCTGAGGCTCCATGATGAACAGACCTCCAGGACGGAGGTGTCTGTAGACCCTCTGGAAGAACCGCTTTAGCCCACTGTCGCCCCAGTTTAGGTGGACCCACTTTGTGACACTGAGACATAACACCACGTCGTACTCCGCCCGCTGCGTCAGCAGGAGGGTGTCGTTGTCCAGGACGTAGTTCGCCTGAAACAGAAGAAACATGGTGAAGAACAGGTGGAGAACAGGTGAAGAAGAGGTGAGGAACAGTCGAAGAAGAGGTGGAGAACAGGTGAGGAACAGTCGGAGAAGAGGTGAAGAACAGGTGGAGAAGAGGTGGAAAAGACGTGAGGAACAGTTGGAGAACAGGTGAAGAAGAGTTGAGGAAAAGTCAGAGAACAGGTGAAGAAGAGTTGAGGAACAGTCAGAGAAGAGGTGAGGAACAGGTGAAGAAGAGGTGAGGAACAGTCGGAGAACAGGTGAAGAAGAGGTGAGGAACAATCAGAGAACAGGTGAAGAAGAGGTGAGGAACAGTCGGAGAGCAAATGAAGAACAGGTGAGGAACAGTCGGAGAACATGTGAGGAACAGGTGGGGAACAGGTGAAGAAGAGGTGAGGAACAGTCGGAGAACAGATGAAGAACAGTCGGAAAACAGGTGAAGAACAGTCGGAGAACAGGTGAGGAACAGGTGGAGAACAGGTGGAAAACAGGTGAGGAACAGTCGGAGAACAGGTAAAGAACAGGTGGAGAAGAGGTGGAAAACAGGTGAGGAACAGAAAGGGAACAGGTAAAGAAGAGGTGAGGAACAGGTGAAGAAGAGGTGAGGAACAGTCGGAGAAGAGGTGGAGAACAGGTGAGGAACAGTCAGAGAACATGTGAGGAACAGTCGGAGAACATGTGAGGAACAGGTGGGGAACAGGTGAAGAAGAGGTGAGGAACAGTCGGAGAACAGATGAAGAACAGTCGGAAAACAGGTGAAGAACAGTCAGAAAACAGGTGAGGAACAGGTGGAAAACAGGTGAGGAACAGTCGGAGAACAGGTAAAGAACAGGTGGAGAAGAGGTGGAAAACAGGTGAGGAACAGGTAGGGAACAGGTAAAGAAGAGGTGAGGAACAGGTGAAGAAGAGGTGAGGAACAGTCGGAGAAGAGGTGGAGAACAGGTGAGGAACAGGTGGAGAAGAGGTGAGGAACAGTCGGAGAAGAGGTGGAGAACAGGTGGGGAACAGGTGAAGAAGAGGTGAGGAACAGTCGGAGAACAGATGAAGAACAGTCAGAAAACAGGTGAAGAACAGTCGGAAAACAGGTGAGGAACAGGTGAGGAACAGGTGGAGAACAGGTGAGGAACAGTCGGAGAACAGGTAAAGAACAGGTGGAGAAGAGGTGGAAAACAGGTGAGGAACAGGTGGAGAAGAGGTGAGGAACAGGTGAGGAACAATCGGAGAAGAGGTGAAGAACTGGTGTAGAAGAGGTGGAGAAGAGGTGAGGAACAGTTGGAGAACAGGTAAAGAACAGGTGGAGAACAGGTGGAAAACAGGTGAGGAACAGTCGGAGAACAGGTAAAGAACAGGTGGAGAAGAGGTGGAAAACAGGTGAGGAACAGGTAGGGAACAGGTAAGGAACAGGTGAAGAAGAGGTGAGGAACAGTCGGAGAAGAGGTGGAGAACAGGTGAGGAACAGGTGGAGAAGAGGTGAGGAACAGTCGGAGAAGAGGTGGAGAACAGGTGGGGAACAGGTGAAGAAGAGGTGAGGAACAGTCGGAGAACAGATGAAGAACAGTCAGAAAACAGGTGAAGAACAGTCGGAAAACAGGTGAGGAACAGGTGAGGAACAGGTGGAGAACAGGTGGAAAACAGGTGAGGAACAGGTGGAGAAGAGGTGAGGAACAGGTGAGGAACAATCGGAGAAGAGGTGAAGAACTGGTGTAGAAGAGGTGGAGAAGAGGTGAGGAACAGTTGGAGAACAGGTAAAGAACAGGTGGAGAAGAGGTGGAAAACATGTGAGGAACAGGTGGGGAACAGGTGGAGAACAGGTGAGGAACAGTCGGAGAAGAACAGGTGGAGAAGAGGTGGAGAACAGGTGAGGAACAGTCGGAGAATAGGTGAAGAACAGGTGGAGAAGACGTGAGGAACAGTTGGAGAACAGGTGAAGAACAGTCGGAGAACAGGTGAGGAACAGTCGGAGAAGAGGTGAGGAACAATCGGAGAAGGGGTGAGGAACAGTCGGAGAAGAGGTGAGGAACAGTCGGAGAACAGGTGAGGAAAAGGTGAGGAACAGGTGGAGAAGAGGTGAGAGCAACAACAGACCTGGTGGTCTCAAGAGGTCTCACCTTGATGAAGGACACATTGGACGGGAACTCTCCGGGTCGAGTCGTGGATGTCTCCGTCAGCGGCGGAGCAGCAATTGGACCTCTTGAGATCTTTAGAGAGACGGGGAATGAGCAGCTGACGGACTGATCGCTGCCGGCAGACTCACAGTCTTCCTGATCCTGATCCGGTTCCTCGGGTCTGCCGTCCTCACTCTGGGTTCTGATCTGGGTTCTGGTCTCAGGGTCTGTTCCGGGCTCTGCAGGGTCACCCTCTCCCATCACTGTCTTCCCATTTTCCTCGCTGCCCTCCGCCTCGTTGTGCTTCTCCCCTCCGTTCCTCTCCTCCTGTTTGGTGGCCCGCAGGGCCTCCTGGTTCTGCAAGGCCCGCCGGGCCTCCTGGGTCTGCAGCTCGGACAGATAGTGCCGGATGTTCTTCCGGGCTGCCTGAACCAGACCGCTGTCGATGTCCAGGCCCAGAATCCGGGCTGGTCTCAACATTTTGGCGATGTAGAGCGTCAGGTGACCTGCATTACAGCCCAAGTCGAGAACCTCTTTACCTTCGAACCACTCTGGGCGGAGCACGCGGACCCGCGGGTCCTCGCTGGCGCCCGGGTTTCGGTACCCGTAATACTTGTTGTAGTTCCCGTACTGGAACTTCTTCTTCTGCTGCTCCCTCACCTGGTGGTGGGGCTGCTGGTGCTGCCGACCTCCTGGACCCGGTTTGGACCCAATCCTCGGCGTGTGGAAGGACGACTGAGAGCTTCTCGGACCTCCAGAACCGCAGCTCCGGTCTGCAGGTCCAGGCTTACCGACCGGTGTGGAGTGGGTCACGGGCGGGTCCAATTTGCCAGAGTTACGACGGCGCTTGCGTCGGCTCGTGTGCTGGTTTGGTGCCCCCGATGCGGACGAGGTGGAGTCCTCCAGGGACATGGACTCGTCCCTGCAGCCGGCAGAGGACTCAGCTGAAGGCTCATGGGAGTTCACAGGGCCGCCGGACAGAGCACCGGACTCTTTAGAGACATCGAGAGCAGAACATGACAACAACAGACCAGACAGCGGCATGGAGGTTCTGACCTCGCTTCGTCCTGATTCAGAGATGCTCATCTGTGCACCTGAAATCCCACCAACCCCACCACCGCCTCCTCCAGCCCCGCCACCGGCCCCTCCGTGGTGTCTGTTGCGGTGTCTCTTCCTGCCACCGCTCTTGAAGGGCGACACCAGGAAGCTGCTGTCGGCAATGCCACTGTTCAGGTTGAGCGGATCGGTGATGTCTCTGGGGATCAGGATCTCCACGGGGTCACGACTCTTCGCCGGCAGCGGCGAGGATTTGGGCGTCTCGGCGTTGAGAGCCCTGTTGACCTCCTCGTCCAGCAGACTGTTCAGGTTCAGCGGGTCAAAGATGTTCCCGCCCAGCAGGAAGTTGGTGGGCAGGACGGAATCGCTCTCTGAGTTGGCTCGCCGTCTCCTCTTGCCGGATGTCGGGTGTTTGAACCCAGAACTCGCCGTGTGGCGGCGCTTCGTCAGCCTCGTCTGTTGCTGCTGTTTAGAGTGATGGAAGCTGTTCCTGCGGCTGTTTTCATTGGCTTGGGCTCTCTGCCCGCCGTCATCCTGTGAGCGGGTCAGCGCGTCCGTGGTGCTGGTGTGTTTTGGCGAGGCCGGACAGGCGGCGGTGAAGTCGGGGGTGGCGGCGGTGCCCTCCTCCATCACGGACACGGTGCTGTAACCTCCGGTGCGATCTGAGAGCTGCAGGGGCGACGTGGAGCTGACCCGAGGACTGCCGGTCTTTACGGGGTCCTCATCAACAGACATGTCCTCTGGATCCTGGACCAGAACCAGACATGAAGTCCTTGTGGTGCTGACGGAGACATGAACACAAGATTATCAGATTACATAACAAAGACCTCCACCTGGACACCGGGGTCAGGTGTAGTTCACGCCGGGTCTATCACTTAAAGCTCGGCTGTCCTCTCTCTGTTACTTCCTAACATCTCACTTTAGAACTAAAGTCTCGGTTCTGACGGTCTGGGTCTACCCCCGGATCGGATCCGGGCTCTCCCCCCGGACCATGCGCACTGAGCGGTACTGACCTGAAAAGTTCCCGGGTCCCGGTGCTGGACAGTTATCTAGTTAGCACGTTAGCTCTTAGCTTGTGTACCGCGGGCCGGAGCTCTGGACGTCGACTAAACGTCGAGCTTCATCCGGACAAACCGCTCTGATTTCGGGCTAACAGTGAAGCAGCCGCCTCGGTATTCTGCTGCCAGACCCGCCCGGAACCGCCCCAACCGAACCCGTGAGCCACATTAACGGGCAGTGATAGTACCTACCAGATGGCCACCTATCAACAGTGTAGTCACCATCAGAGTAACAGTGTGCGCTCGGCTCAGCTCGGCTAGGCTCGGCTCTCTCCGTCACTGCCGCGCACTCTCCGCTCGTGCTAATGTTAGCAGCTAGCACACAAGTGTCCGCGCATAAACACCGACCTGAAACTCAGCTCAGCGCGGAGGTTCCGTGCTGGTGTGTCCGCGCCACAGGCTCCTCTGTGCCGCCTGGATGGTGCCGTGGAGCCGGTCAGTGAACTCTCCGTCTCCGGCAGGCGGGTCAATGCATTATTCCATCCGCTGAGAGAGAAGGCATGGCGGCGCATCCGGGCTCCGAGCTACCTGCCTGGGGCGGAGATCCCTGACGGGGAGGAGAGCTTCGGCTCCGGGATGTTATAATGAGCCTTCCACAGATTAATAAACTTATCGATTAATGAGTCAGTTATTGATGAAATCAACTGTTTAAAAACATTCATGAAGTTTAAACAGCCAATGAGACAAACCAGAACAAAGTTCACAAACTGAACGTTTCTCTGATAAATGACTCAAATCAAAATGGTTGACATTTTAATATTTATGTTTTTATTTAACATTTTATATCACTGACCAGCAGAAATGTTTAAATTCTGAACATATTCATTCAAAAACAGCTAACAATATAGGCTAACACAGCTAATGACAGTTAATGATAGACTGTTTTAGCCTGTGTCATTAGCTGTGTTAGCCTGTATCATTAGTTGTGTTAGCCTGTATTATTAGTTGTGTTAGCCTCTGTCATTAGCTGTGTTAGCGTGTATCGTTAGCTGTGTTAGCCTCTGTCATTAGCTGTGTTAGCCTATATCGTTAGCTGTGTTAGCCTGTATCGTTAGCTGTGTTAGCCTGTATCATTAGCTGTGTTAGCTTGTATCATTAGTTGTGTTAGCCTGTATCATTAGCTGTGTTAGCCTGTATCATTAGTTGTGTTAGCCTGTATCATTAGCTGTGTTAGCCTGTATTATTAGTTGTGTTAGCCTGTATCATTAGTGGTGTTAGCCTGTATCATTAGCTGTGTTAGCCTGTATCATTAGTGGTGTTAGCCTCTGTCATCAGCTGTGTTAGCCTGTATCATTAGCTGTGTTAGCCTCTATCGTTAGCTGTGTTAGCCACTCTTTACAGTCAGTAGTTCAGTTGTAGATATTAGCTTTCCTCCCAGTCACCACTAGAGGGAGACACAACCTGAGTTTTTGTATGAACACTGACAGGAAACATGTATGTACATGTAGAAATACTTCACCTCTCTGTGTGAATATTAAAACTGGGCATGAATGACATAACATGAAGGAAACATTTATAAAGTTACACTGTGTTCATCTGTAGCCATGGCAACAGGAGGGTTTGTTTGGAGGTGAAAGAGACAGGAAACATCTGCTTTTATTTTGAAAAGCTTCTATTTTCTGTCTCCAGAAGTTATATTTTATATTTGATGTCTGATGATCTTTAAAAACACACTAACACTCTGTGAGTCCTCCAGACATTTAAACTGTAAATCACAATAAACAGACATCAAACACAGAGACGTGTTCATGTCGTCATATGGAGATCATACATACATGTTTCATGTAGTCATATCTCAGTCTTTAGGTGTGTCTGTGTGTGTGTGTCTGTCTGTCTGTCTGTCTCTGTGTGTCTCTTTGCCTCTCTATGTGTGTGTGTGTCTGTCTCTGTATCTCTCTGTGTGTGTGTCTGTGTCTCTGTGTGTGTGTCTGTGTGTCTCTCTGTGTGTCTCTGTCTCTGTGTGTCTCTGTGTGTCTCTGTGTGTTTCTGTGTGTGTGCGTGTGTCTCTGTGTTGACAGCAGTCTCTAATCAGTCTCCAGGTCTCTGTTGGTTGGTGGACCCCCCCTCCCTCTCTCAGAGGGTACCTGTCCCCCTCCTCCGTTTCCTCCGTCCCTCTCTTTTCTCATGTTAATGGGGGGTGCGGTGCTCCATCCCGGACACCATCTGCCCCTCCTCGGGCTCTGTGGGCCCCTCAGCTCTCCAGACGTGCCTCCATTGTTTAAGTGTGTCCAAGCAGAAGGTGGAGAGCACACATGGCTCCTCCATCAGCAGCACAAGCCCATGCTTCATTAGCCTACATGTGACGGAGGAGGGGGGCTGATCGCGTGCCCTGTGTGCACCAACACCAGGACATCCACCCGCCAACAGTTCAGGTTCAGCGTGGAGTAACACAGGTCGTTGCAGAGAGTGCAGACAACCTTTGAACTGATCTGAACGCCAATGAATGAATAATAATTTCAAACGAACAACCTGCAGGACGTCAAACATCAACCAACAACCATCAAACATCAAACAACAAACATCAAACAATGATCAAACATCAACCATCAAACAACAATCAAACATCAAACAACAAACAACCATCAAACATCAACCATCAAACAACAAACAACAAACATCAAACAATGATCAAACATCAACCATCAAACAACAAACAACCATCAAACATCAACCATCAAACAACAAACAACAAACATCAAACAATGATCAAACATCAAACAACAAACAACCATCAAACAACAAACAACCATCAAACATCAAACAACAACCAACCATCAAACATCAAACAACAACCATCAACCATCAAACAACAAACAACAAACACCAAACAACCATCAACCATCAAACATCAAACAACAACCATCAAACATCAAACAACAACCAACAAACATCAAACAACAACCAACCATCAAACAACAAACATCAAACAACAAACATCAAACAACAACCATCAAACAACAAACATCAAACAACAAACATCAAACATCAAACATCAAACAACACTTTACAAATTCAACTTTACAAACTAAAGTTAAAGGTCCAGTGTGTTGTATTTAGTAGCACCGGAAGTTGCAGATTGCAACCAAATGAATACTCTCGCCTCACCCTCTCGTTCCAAACATGTAGGAAAAACTCTGGCTAAGTCCAAATCTAGAGTTTGGTTTGTCCGCTCTCTCTCTGTAGATATAAAGGTTCATCATATGTTCAGGGTTAGTGTACGCTGATGAAAACATGCTGATGAATATTATATTCTAAATCTGACACACTGCACCTTTAAAAACACGTCACATGAATAAAACATGTTTCCACAGATGATTGATCAGAAAAGTTAATTAAAAAAGACTCTTAATGATTTTAATGAGTCTGCTCTGACTCTCAAACATCCACCTGTGAATCACCAGCTCGTCTCCATCGGCCTGATTCGGCGTGGTTCAGCCTGGCCCGATGGAGATGAGCTGGGAGGTTACCTGGCGTCCCTCCTCCTTGTTTGCAGAGCCACATGCTGCCGGCTACATTCAGATTAGTTATTGAACTGTCCAAGCAAAGAGGAACAAGGCCGCTTCAGAGGCTCACAATACGCCAGCTGTCAGGGGGAGGGGCTTCTTCAGGCCACTGTTGTCATGGATACGACTTTTTGTGTCGCTCCTGTGAGGCTGTTTGACTGAAGGAGGACGTGTGGTGCTCTGTAGTCTGTTCAACATGTTACCGTGACGATGAGCTTCATTTAAATATATACACAAACATGTTTATATTATCATTATACAACAGTCAGCTCAGAGCGAGTGATCTGATTGGACAAGAGTCGTTCATGAGTGCTGTTATACTGAATAACAGCATGGAGACTTTAATGTATCACTACCGCTGTTCTAGTATTAACATTACATTAACGTTACATTAACACACCAGGATCAAACATTTCCTGAATACAATCTGATAATAAACCTGATCAGGTTTTTCAGCCGTTACCTTTAACGTGTCGGACAAACAAACCGATGATGATGGCGTGCTTTCCTTCCTGATATCACAGACGTCGTTATAATGTCATATCTTCAGGTACAGGTGAGAGGTGTGATTGATTTGATTGGCATACGGTGAAGTTTAGATCATCTCTTCTCGTGTATCATCACTTCCTGTGAGCGTCTCTCTGCCTTGCCGAGCTCAGCCATAATGTGATCACGTGAACTATAATGTGATATCTGACCAAAGAAGCAGCAGCTCACGTTTCTGCCTTCAGCTTCTCATCAAACTTTGTTCTTGGACGGATGTTCAGGACACGAGCGCTGATGAACAAACATGAGAGACGTTTGAATCTGAAGAACGTGAACCAAGCTTCAAAGAATCAAAAACTGAAGAAACATTCCATATTTTATTTTGTGAGAACCAATCAGAGCTGCACAAATCTTCGCAGGTATATTTACTATACTCACCGCATGCTAACTTATGAAGATATGACATCATAACGACGTCTGTTATTTACTATATTCATAAGTTAGCATGCTAACCGCATGCTAGCATTGTTATTGCAATGTTATCATCTTAGCTAAGATGATAACAATGCAATGACAATGCTAATACTAATTGTGACAAAGTGGGTGAGACCATTTGATTCATGTATTAATACTATCTTTACTTGTCATACTTGTTTGTTTTCAGCCATGTTACCATCAGTAATCATCATTTTACAGACTATCCCAGGTTTGTTTGTGTTTTGTATTATGTTTGGTTGTATTTCGTAGTTCGACATATTTGGTTATAAGTATTGTTAAATTTATTTATAGTTTATTGATTTATTTCTGGTCAAAATAAGTTAAATTAACATTTACTTGTGTTACTCACCATGTGGTCAGAGACAAAAGGAGGAAGTGCTGCAACATTTCCTACTTTTATACTCTGACTAACATGATTGGAGGAGGTTGTTGGACTAGTCCAAATGAGTGAAGGTAAGATAGATTAGTTCTAGGTATTTTTTAGGTTTATTTGTTATTTCATGTATGTATGGTTAAAATGTGGATTAAGGGTAAAACAGGTAAGAGTGTTTTTACTGTAATCAGTGTGATTATAACTACTATAAACTTCTGGTAAACTTTTTTGTTGTATATATTTTTGCTACACATGCAATAAACACATGCAGTGAATTTTGAACAAACTGCCTTGAATCTGCCTCCTACTTATGCCGCTCTTGTCAGCTTCTACATACTAACATGCTAATATTAGCAGGTTTACCATGTTCATGATCTAAGTTAGCATGTTAGCATGCTATCATCAGCAGGCTAACGTGCAGACCAAAGACGCGGCCGTGTTTGTAGTCCTGCTTCTTCCTCCTCCCGGCTAATCTAAATATGGTCATAGTTGTGGACCATCGATGGACCTGAGGCGGCTGAATGACACCTGTACCATCTGTGACCACGCCCACCTGTCAATCAAAGCGTCCACGCTCTTAATCCTGCATAACTTTAAGCCTTAATATAACCTGAACAGGTGAGTTGTATATAAATTCACCCTCAGTACAGTTGTCATGAACGGGGAAATTAGCTACAGAGACCAAAACTGTTTTTTGTACCAGGCTGTAAACATGTTTATTTCTGCTGTGAAGTTGGACATTTGAACATGGGGACTTATGGAGACTGACTCACTTCTGGAGCCAGCCTCAAGTGGACGTTAGAGGAACTGCAGGTTCCTGTGTTGGAGGTTGGTAAATGGTTATTTCGTGTTGATTAACACTTTAACATTTTTGACATGTGTTGACATCATGGACCTACAGCTGACCAGTCACATGATCAGATCAGGTCAGAGATGTTACTGTGATCCTCTGACACGCTGTGATGTCATATTTATATTTCATCTGCAGAGCTGACAGATTATTTATTGAAATATATTTTAACTGTTATTTTATTCAACAGTCAGATAATATATGACGTCATATATATCATATCTATAGATCATATTTGATGAAACGTCCTCTGCTGTGATGAAGACGAGCAGCCATATTACAGCGTTGTCAGGACAACCAGCATGATTCACGGAGGCCTCCACCTTCAGCGGTAGAAGCGTTAGCCATGAGAGCGAGCAGATGCTGAGCCAGGCAGCCAATCACAGGTGAGATCCAGGAAAAAGATGACATCATAGGCAAATTAGGGCAAACTCAGCGAGTTGTTTGGTTGTCGTTTCCGCGTGCTTCAAAAACACAGAGTGTTTAATGACGTGGAGAAGGAAAGTGTCGACGACTGACGGAAAACTGTAAGACTGAGCACGAGATTTAAACGTTATTAACGTTTGTAAACTGACACTTCATTTATTTAATTCATTCATATCGAAGATTTATTACACCTTACTAAGATCAAACCGCTGTTTAAACTTTAACGTCATCTATATTTATATTAAATCTGCTTTAATACCTTTAAGAACTTTTCAGTGACGAGCAGAAAATAAACTTTATTTAACATTGAAATCATAAAATCATTACAGCACAGACAACGTGTTAGCTACTGTTAGCTCAGTTTGTTAGCTGCTGTGTAGGTAAGAAAAACAACATTCTTGTTTTCAGGTGATTAATCACAAATTAAAACACTTTAATTTAAAAACGTGATGAGCTGATCATTTATTTTGATGTTGTATTTTGATTAATTATGGCCTCCTTTCATTCAGTCTTCACACACGGAGCTCTTTAAACACTGTTGATTCACATGTTGCTCATTAATAGACCTGTCTCACCCTCCCTCCGGTCTCACCCTCCCTCCTGCCTCTCCCTCAGCAGCTCTGCTCCCTCAAACATCAGACTAACCCGGCCTGCCTGTCGGCTGCCTCCTCCCCCAGACCTGCTGCCTGCATTAATATTCATGCTGTCAGCCAATGGGGAGAGGCGGGTGGATGACATCACGGGCTAGGGAACAGTGAGCAGCCAGTGAAGCATCCAGCCTGCCGAGCGAGCTTCAGGGTCAGGAACTGGTCTGACAGGAGGATGGCAGGCGAGGCCGCCGACGAGCTGTGAGGAGGACGATGAACCGAGCAGGGCGCCGCGCTCACACCAGAGAACGCCGACAACACGAGCATGTGAACACATATTCAGGTAAACCCTGTGTGTGTGTGTGCGTGTGTGCGTGCGTGTGTGCGTGCGTGCAGTATGGAACCAGGAGGAGGGAGGAGGAGGGGGAGGAAGGAGGGGGAGGAGGAAGAAGGAGGAGGGAGGCTGTATGTATGGAGGAGGTCTGTAGGCATCGATCATCACCTCCCAACAAACAGCATCTTTATTGATGGAGCTGATCAATGGTGTGTTTGTACGGCCCTGTGTGTGTGTGTGTGTGTGTGTGTGTGTGTGTGTGTGTGTGTGTGTGTGTGCGCGTGTGTGTGTGTGTGTGTGTGTGTGTGTGTGTGTGTGTGTGTCCTGCAGCAGCTGCAGTGGAACAAAAAGACGTGAAGCTATTTTAGGTCGCGGACTTGAAGCTGATCAGAGCGCTGTGCTGTGGATGGGGGGGTGCTGGATGCTCTTTTGTTATCTCTGCACCGCCTGCCTCACGTACGGCCTTCACACACGTCTGTGTGTCTGTAACATGGATGATGTGTGTGTGTGTGCGTGTCATGGCGGGAGATATACAACATCTGGTCACCTGACTTCACTGGGGATCAGGGTGGGGTGGGTGGGTGAGGGTGTAAGGGGAGGGGCCGTTCAGCCTCGGATTCTCCCACAGCCGCCGGCGGAGGAGGATGGAGGCTCGACCAGCGTTCCTCCATCACCTCTGCTCAGTTACATAGAGGTACGGGGGAGGGAGGGAGGGGGGAGGGATTCCTCTCCCAGGAAGCGCAGTCATCCTCTGGTCTGCGAGGAGCAAGGCCTGATGGGAAACCTGTTGTCTGTCGTGAGGTGACTGTTGAGGGGCCGGGTGGAGGGGGATGGGATGCTGATGGTGGTCCTCCCTCCATCATTGATACAGATGATTGTCTCCATGACGACCTGATTCTTCTCTTTACGTCACAGAGGTGAAAACATAAACTGTCATGGCCGCTCCTTTGTCCCCATTTATCTCTGACATCACGTGACATCACGTGTTGACAGTTTGTATCTGAAATCTTCATGTGAACTCGTTCGCGTCACTGAGTCTGTCCGGAGAGAGTTGGACACGAACAGTTGGACTGAACACGGACAGTCGGCCACGAACAGTTGGACTGAACACGGACAGTCGGACACAAACAGTTGGACTGAACAAGGACCAGTTGGACTGAAGACATGACAGTCAGACCAAATAGTTGGACTGAACACGGAGAGTCAGACATGGACAGTCGGACTGAACACATGACAGTCGGACATGGACAGTTGTACTGAACACAGACAGTCGGACACGGACAGTCGGACTGAACACGGACAGTCGGACACGGACAGTTGGACATGAACAGTTGGACTGAACACATGACAGTCGGACATGGACAGTTGGACTGAACACAGACAGTCGGACACGGACAGTCAGACTGAACATGGACAGTCGGACACGGACAGTTGGACTGAACATAAACAGTCGGACTGAATACATGACAGTCGTACCAAACAGTTAGACTGAACACGGACAGTCAGACCAAACAGATGGACAGAACACGGACAGTCAGACTGAACGAGGACGGATGGACTGAACACGGACAGTCGGACTGAACACAGACGGACGGACTGAACATGGACAGTCGGACTGAACACGGACGGACGGACTGAACACAGACAGTCGGACTGAACACGGACAGTCAGGCACGGACAGTTGGACTGAACACAGACAGGTGGACTGAACATGGACGGACGGACTGAACATGGACAGTCAGACACGGACAGTCGGACTGAATGCGGACAGTTGGACTGAACACAGACAGTCGGACTGAACACAGACAGTCGGATTGAACATGGACAGTCAGACACGGACAGTCGGACTGAACGCGGACGGACTCAACACGGACAGTCGGACTGAACACGGACGGACGGACTGAACATGGACAGTCAGGCACAACAGTTGGACTGAACACAGACAGGTGGACTGAACATGGACGGACGGACAGACTGAACATGGACAGTCAGACACGGACAGTCAGACTGAACACGGACGGACGGACGGACTGAACACGGACGGTAGAATTGAACACGGACGGACGGACTGAACATCGACAGTCAGACACGGGCAGTCGGACTGAACATGGATGGACGAACTGAACACGGACAGTCGGACAGAACGCGGACAGACTGAATGCGGACAGTTGGACTGAACACAGACAGTCGGACTGAACATGGACAGACGGACTGAACACGGATGGTAGGGATGGTAGAACTGAACACGGACGGACGGACTGAATATGGACAGTCAGACACGGACAGTCGGACTGAACACGGACGGACGGACTGAATATGGACAGTCAGACACGGACAGTCGGACTGAACATGGACGGACGGATTGAACACAGACAGTCGGACTGAACACGGACGGATGGACTGAACACGGACGGATGGACTGAACACGGACAGTCGGACTGAACATGGACGGTCGGACTGAACACGGATGGACGGACTGAACATGGACAGACGGACTGAACATGGACAGCAGACACGGACAGTCGGACTGAACACGGACGGTCGGACTGAACATGGACAGTCAGGCACGGACAGTTGGACTGAACACAGACAGTCGGACTGAACATGGACGGACGGACTGAACATGGACAGTCAGACACGGACAGTCGGACTGAATGCGGACAGTTGGACTGAACACAGACAGGTGGACTGAACATGGACAGACAGACTGAACAGGCGTGTTCTGTGTGTCCATAAATAAAGTCAAATGTTTGGACTGTAAACAGCCTGAAGACAAACTCTGAACTTCATGACTGTTTCCATAACAACAACACAGCTGATCGACCAGCAAATAAAATGACTTTATTGAATTAAACATTTACAGACGAACATGTCACATTAGATGAAGTTTGAAGAGACAAACGTCTGTCTCTGTGAGGATTTAGATTTACAGGTTTGTTGTGCTGTGATTTGTCAGGCAGATTTAGTCGACAGTAAACATACATGTAGATGTTTGAACGTCTCAATATCTCTCTCATACCAACATATAAACCTTCTCCTTTATTAAGACTGTGTGAATGTTTCATGTGTCCACGGCTCGCTGTGGGCTTCCCCATGTTTTCCACTGTATGTAACCCAACACACACAGCTTCTCTTACCTCTGCTAACAAAAGCAGTGGACAGAGCCTCGGCCTGGCCTGTAGCCTGGAACTGAAACCTGATAGTGGGACACAGTCGGCCTCCATCTGTTGGTGTAGATGAGTTACGCTGCCATTGTTAGGTGTAGTTCTGCTCAGGACTCCTTATGGAGCATTTGTGTGTGTTTAATGCTGCAGTGTTTGGTAGGTGTGTCAGGGCTCGGCTGTGTGTCGTGGATTAGCATGTAGGATTGAAGGCCATCTGTCCATTTTGTCTGAGAGAGAGAGAGGAGGGGGAGGACGCCGTGGACGGAGAGAGTAAGACAGGAAACACAGTGACACATTGACACAGCTACGCTGTAATCTGTACACTTCATGTCTGTTTCTACTGAGACCAACCACATCTGTCAACGCTGTGTATACACGAGTGCCCAACTGTCCAACTGACTGACTGTCCATCAGAGTCTGAAGTCAGTGTACTGACTGACTCACCGTTATTCTGGCTACGTACCTGTAATGGAGGGACCACCCATCATCCTCTGTGTCTGTGAGGTGAAGACACAAACTGCAGTTCCTCTTGTCGTCCACTTGAGGCTGGCTCCAGAAGTGAGTCAGTCTCCATAAGTCCCCATGTTCAAATGTCCAACTTCACAGCAGAAATAAACATGTTTACAGCCTGGTACAAAAAACAGTTTTGGTCTCTGTAGCTAATTTCCCCGTTCATGACAACTGTACTGAGGGTGAATTTATATACAACTCACCTGTTCAGATTATATTAAGGCTTAAAGTTATGCAGGATTAAGAGCGTGGACACTTTGATTGACAGGTGGGCGTCATTACAGATGGACTACATCACAGAGACTACATCCAGGTTTTAGACAGTCTGCGGGGACGTCCCCGAGACGGTTACAGTTGATCAAGAATAAAGAGTAAAAGTTCTGTAACTGACTGTACTAACAGAAGTATTTGGATTGGGACAGCTCAGGTTTGTTTGAGACAAAGATCTTTATTCTGTCGGGTGAGGACAGGTGAGGACAGACTGTGGACAGACTGTGGACAGGTTGAAATGCTGCAGAGGAGTTCAGTTCAAACTAAATGGATCATGTGACACGTAACAGTAAACTTTTTTAGTTCATAACATTGAAGTATTTCTTTCTTTGAGTCAGACACAGTTTGAGGATCTGTATCCTCAGGTAAATCAAGTTCAGTTTGTCAGGTGTGTGCAGGTGTAATGACTGAGTGACATCACACAGATGTTCATCTTATTTGTTTATGTAAAGTCAGAATGCAGCTTCATGCGCGTGTTTTATAATGACACGCTGTCATCATGGAGTCAGAGCTTAGCTTCGTATGTTCCTCCAACATGTCACCTCTCTTTGCATACATGCAAACTAACACACAGCACGGACACGTTAACCCTTTCAGCTCCATCCTCGTATCAGGTGCACCAGCTGGCGTTGGAGGGATCCCGCCTCCAGCTGGTGTTCAGACACGCCCACCAACACAAACACACGCTACACTGAACACGTGGACGTGGTCGCTGTCCAACGACAGCCAATCATCAACCAGGTCACCAACAGCAGACACAGCAGCAGCTAATATTACTGACTAGTCCAACAGCAGTCAGCCCAGCTCGGCGTCTGTCTTTCAGCCTTTTATAGCTCTCACCTCTGAGCCCGGTTATATTGCTCACTCGCCCAGCTCCGGTTCTGGCACGACACCGGCTCCGCTCCCAGTCAGCATTTGCCCGTCAGTGACTCGGGCCTGTAAACAACTTCTTCTTCTTCTTCTTCTTCTTCTTCTTCTTCTTCTTCTTCTTCTTCTTCTTCTTCTTCTTCTTCCCGGTGGTCCAAAACGCCTGTGGTACAAACACTCCCCCAGTGCTCACAGTCTGGGCAGCCTGGCTAACAAACTGAGCTAACAGCAGCTAACAGCAGCTACATTTGGCAGCAGTTTACTTCACTGTCCATCATAAAGTCTGTAAATCACCTCGGTACTGTAACGTTATTCCCTGTTGGTCTCAGAGGCTGTGCTCCAACCCGGTCTGGTCCAGCTGCTGAGCCCGGTTCTGTTGCCTGCTAACGGCAGATTCAGTTAGCAGCAGTTAATTAGAAGTCAGACTCACTTCTGGAGCCAGAGCTCATTATGCACTCTATGATGTCATCAGTCGGGTCATAGGTGGTGCCGTGTCCGAGGGAAGCTGCTGATAGTTTCATGTGTATTTATGTTTAGTGAAGCTTTCAAGTACCGTGGGAGATTTGTGTTCTTGTCAGATGATGTGGGGTGTTTGAGGTGACACAGAGAGGTGTGTATGAATACACACAGAGCCACAGGGCTTATGGAGTCCTCCCATACCCCCACCCGTCACCGGGCCACCGTGCGCTCCAGATTAGAGCCTCTTCCTCCATCAGCCGTTCACATTCAGCATTAATGTTTGAAAGAGCCGAGAAGAAACAGAGAGATGAATATTTCATGAGAGAGAGACGTGAAAACATCTGAGAGGATCTGCTGCTGTCCAAACGTCACGTCCTCGTGTCATTTCTGTGAAGTCAGCGTGTTGTGGATACGTGTTGTGGATGCGTCGTCCAGCCGTGTGTCCTCTCTGTTTGTCCGTGCAGCTGATTTCTGATGTTGGAGTCTGAGAGAAATAAGAGCTGCTTGTTTCAGCGCTGTCGCTCGCTGGCCGTCAGGCTGCACAGTAAATAGGTCAGTCAGTGTTTTCTGTGAGAGAAGAGTCTGGGCCTCCGTGAAGTTGCCGTCTTTCTCCGTGTGTCGCTCTGCAGTCAGCTGATCGTCTGAATTTCAACATTTGTGATGAATAAAAAGGTTTTTTATCCTTCAGCTGCTGCCTGACGTGTTGCATAATTCATCCACGCTGCAGTTTGACTGAGATGATCATATTCATGAGCGTGCTCTGTACCTGCAGCGATGAAGCTGAGGATTCATCCAGTGAAGCAGAAAACACAGTTTGATGTCGAACACGTGTCGTCAGCTTCATGCTGCACTCATTGATTTCTCCGTCTGTATCTGCTGCACAGATACAATCTGATTGATTAGCTCTGACTCGTAAGCTGGATTTTAAATCATCAGCTCATCAACTGTGTTGTTTCCTCATGGTTTCTTCATATTAGTGAGATTCAGGTTTAGTTACATTCAGCAGACTGTTCTCTATCTTTGACACTTCCAGCACAGCAGACGTACATACAGGTACAGGTGGTGTATTTCCTTGTGTCGCTCTCACCACGTTTCTCTGTGACACCTTCCTGTTGTTTCCCTCCTCTCAGTTTTAGCAGGTTTTGTTGTCGGTGACACGCCTCACCTTAAACCTCAGAGAACCTGTTTGCTGCTGCCGTCTGGATCCACCCAGCGTCCAACAAACTGCCAGCAGTCAGAAAAGAAACGTCAGTCAGACAAACAGATCACAGAGCTGTGCAGAGAACACCGAGTGCTGAGGATCAACATGAACCTCTGAGTTCAGCAGTTCACAGATCAGATCAGGAAAAGTCACTTTAAAGCTCCTGTGGATGGACACTTTTCATGTCTTCTGAGCTGAGATCAACACGTGGTGAAATCAGGATTCAAAGTAATAAAGTATTGAGAGGACAGGTGAGAGGACAGGTGGAGGTCTGACAAGAATCCAAAAACAGGAAGTTTTTTTAGGTATTCTGTCTGTTTCCACGATGCAGACTGAATGATGTGCACAGTCTGATTGGATGATGAGGAACAAGTGGTGAAGGTAATCAGGCAGGTGAGAGGGCCACGCCCAGGGAGAGAAAGACAAAGGAAGGGAACAAAGGAAGGAAACAAAGAGACGAAGGAACAGCAGACAGACAAACACTGTCCAGACTTTTATAATGTGTCGTCTAATCGAGTTCACATGAATAAATCATTCAGATTCGACTAATTCCTCCTTAAAACAGTCAAAGAGTCTCTGCAGAGTTAAAGACGTGTTCTGGTCCAAACTGGTTCTTTGAGGACGTGAACAAAGCGCGGGCTGTACCGGGCACGCGATGCTTCCATCAGATTGTAAAGGCTCTGAAGACTCGCGGGTCATTTATCAGAGAGCGCCGAGGAGGTCTTTGTTCACTAAAGTAGGTCTCCTCTAAAGGAGGGAGGCCCGGATGATCACGTGACGGGCCTGGCCTCAGGGTGGACGATGAGAGGACGAGTGATGGCAACGTTCAGTCTTCAGTCTCCTGGTCCAGATTCATGCAGCGTCTGCTTCTTAATCTGAATCATCTCAAGTAATCTGAAGAGCAAAGAAACAAAAGAAACATTTTGCAGACCTGCAGGTGGCGTTACACCGACACGACGTGAAACTCTTCAGTCAGCTCGACGTCTGAGCGATCCAATCTTTACGTCACGTTCATGATTCAGACAATAACAAAGAAACAATGAATTGATTTAATAAGAACAAACCAAGAATTAAAGAATGTGACGTCAGAATTATGAAACATTTTAATGAATAATTCAAGGCCAAACCTCAAATGCACCGGACTGGACCAGAACCACCTGAAACCGACAGAACACCTTAACATATAATGAAACATTCAGCAGTGAAATTCTACTTACAGTCCACATCTAAGACTGTCTAAAACCTGGACGTAGTCTCCGTGACGTCCCCGCAGACTGTCTAAAACCTGGACGTAGTCTCCGTGACGTCCCCGCAGACTGTCTAAAACCTGGACATAGTCTCCGTGACGTCCCCGCAGACTGTCTAAAACCTGGACGTAGTCTCCGTGACTATCACAGACTGTCTAAAACCTGGACGTAGTCTTTATTATGACACCCACCTGTGAATCAACATCTTTTTAACCCTGATTGTCTGTCTCTCTGCCTGTCTTTCTCTCTGTCTGTCTGTGTCTTGCAGGACATTGTGATTGTTACTAAAGATGTCTGATAGTGTCGATATTGAAGAGAAACCACCGGCCCCTCCCTTGAGAATGAACAGTAGTTCCAGAGACTCTTCATCGTTGAATCACGCCTCCAAACCGCTTCCAATGGCTCCAGAAGAGAAGAACAAGAAAGTCCGCCTGCGCTCCATCTTCCCTGGAGGAGACAAGAGTGAGTCTGCTCCTCCGTCAGCACCTCCTTCATGCTCATTAACGTATGATGACAGTATGTAAATGAGCCTCTGTTTGTCTTCTGCAGCCAACAAGAAGAAGGAGAAGGAGCGTCCTGAGATCTCCCTGCCTTCAGACTTTGAACACACCATTCATGTCGGCTTCGACGCTGTAACGGGAGAATTCACGGTGAGTCTCCGTCAGTCATGTCACATGATCAGATGTTACATGTGACCTCTGACCTCTGACCTCTTTGTTTTCATGCAGGGAATCCCAGAGCAGTGGGCTCGCCTCCTGCAGACCTCCAACATCACCAAGCTGGAGCAGAAGAAGAACCCGCAGGCTGTCCTCGACGTCTTAAAGTTCTACGACTCCAAAGAGACGGTCAACAACCAGAAGTACATGAGCTTCACCTCAGGAGGTCAGCCCCGCCCACGCAACCCACACACACACACACACACACACACACACCAGCTTCTCTGAATCTATAAATACAAAATGTTTCTTTGTGTTTCAGACAAGTCGGCACACGGATACATCGCAGCGAACACTCTGGTGAGTTCATTTCTGTTAATTAATTATCATATCTTTTTAATTAAAGGCGGCTTGTCGTTGTCGTTGTTGGAGGCTCGTCCTCCGTCGTGTCTTCATCGCTCCGTTCTGCCTCGCTCTGTCAGATCAAACATGGAGGAGACGTTTGTTTGTTCATGATTAATCTGAATTATGACTTTAATAATCTGACAGGTAAGTTTCCATGAGTCTGACTCTGGATCAGTTTCTGCGGCTCCGAGGACTCCCGCTGAGCTGACCTTATTCCTGCCTTTGACCACAGTAATCTGTACACGCTCAGCCGGGTCCGTTGCTCAGCCGGGTCGGTGCTCGTCTGCTGGGTGGGACTCGCTGCCCCGGGCAGCTGCAGCGGTCTCTGTTAGCTCAGAGCTCTGAGCTGGTTCTGGTCTCAGTCTTTGGACCGTCACGCAGTCTGCAGAGGTGACTCAGCTGTTAGCTTTGTCGTAGGATCGGGCCGCACTGTCTCAGAACTTCAGGAGACGAGCCAACAAAGCGAGCTACCTGATTATTTCAACCTGCAGTGCAGAGAACTGTCTCACAGCTTCAGTCTGTTAGACTTAAACTTGATGTTCAGACAGACCTGTGATCTGTGCCTCATCCTGTAACTTCAGATCATCGTGCTGCATGTTGACAAAAGAAACGATAAAACCTCGTCACAGTTTCATTTTCTCTGTTTGTCACATTTTGATCATCTCATATCAGATTAACTATATATCAGACTGATGGACCGACGTTCATATTCACAGATTTTTTTTTTCAGACAGTGAACTTCACACACGTCACACATGACACACGTGTCATAATTATATAAATATAATATATAAAATACATGAACGATGTTTCAAACCGTCTGTTCGTAAAGATTACTACAACTGAACAATGATGAGGTTTAATCTCTTGAATCATTTCAGTATTAACAGATCAGATTATCATCAGATTACAGATTTAAAATCATTTTATCAAGTTATCGTCCACGTCAAAGCAACACTTTAAAGGAACGACGAAGCAAATGAACCCTAACACACAAACCAAAGACAAACCAAAGACAAACTAAAGACAAACCAAAGACGTCTCGTCTCGTCGTCTCGCCTTGTCCTCTCGTCTTGTCTCATCTCGTCGTCTCGTCGTCTCGTTGTCTCGTCGTCTCGTCTCGTCATCTCGTCTCGTCGTCTCGTCTCGTCGTCTCGTCTCGTTCGGGGTTGTCGGAGGACATCTTGACGTCCCTCCCTGTGTAGCGTCCCCCCTGCCCTGTCCTCACCCAGTCCCCCCTGTCCCCCTCTTAAAGTCTGTGTATTCTCAACCTTCACATTCAGAACCGGCTGCTGTCGTCCGGGCCTCCTGTCAGCCTTAGAACCTGCAGCGCATTATTCGACAAGGTAACGTGTCCACGTTCTTTCTCTCAGTGCACCGGCTGACACAGATATCTGACTCAGAGGCATCATCACTCTCTGTATGAATCTTCGGGGGGGGGCTGATTGGTTCTGTTGGAGTTTTAATGAACCCAAACGGAGCGGCTGGGCGGGTCAGGGGGCGGGGCATGCTGCAGAGGGTTGTGATGACTGTTAAACTGCATGAGCTCACATTCGATCCACACCTTCATCACCATCACAGACATCAGCGCATGGCTCTGAGAGGGCAGACACATGGCACTGCTTCAATTAGATCTCTCTAGAACTCTCATTTCTGCACTGCAGTCCTCGCCCGGCCCGGCCCAGCCCAGCCCAGCCTGGCCCCTCTGGAGCCGGTCTCAGGCCCGATATGTTTGAACGGAGGAGCGGACTTTCCTTCTCTTTACTCACTCAGCTGCACTGCTTCATCTCTGCATGACGGACTGGAGATGGATGAAATGTTTCCATTCCATGAGGGAGATGATCCAAGGCTAGCAGAGCTTTGGATGGTGGTGGAGGTTTTAGGATGGGTGGAGGTGGGGGGGGCATTAAATTGCCTGAAGCTTATTAATCACACCTGTTAAAAGGTTTTCTTCCACATGACTCAGCACATCAGAGCGATGTGGCAGCATGTGTCCTCTTTCAAGATTTAAACCTTCAGACGGTGTGAAACTCCTCACTGGACTCACAACGCTTTAACAACACTGTAACAACACTGCTTCAACAACGCTCTAACAACACTGTAACAACACTGTAACAACTCTTTAACACTGCTTCAACAATGCTTCAACAACGCTTTAACAACACTGTAACAACACTGCTTCAACAACACTGTAACAACACTGCTTCAACAACACTGTAACAACACTGCTTCAACAACACTGTAACAACACTGTAACAACACTGTAACAACACTGTAACAACACTGCTTCAACAACGCTCTAACAACACTGTAACAACACTGTTTCAACAACACTGTAACAACACTTTAACACTGCTTCAACAATGCTTCAACAACGCTTTAACAACACTGTAACAACACTGTAACAACACTGCTTCAACAACACTGTAACAACACTGCTTCAACAACACTGTAACAACACTGTAACAACACTGTAACAACACTGCTTCAACAACACTGTAACAACACTTTAACACTGCTTCAACAATGCTTCAACAACGCTCTAACAACACTGTAACAACACTGTTTCAACAACACTGTAACAACACTTTAACACTGCTTCAACAATGCTTCAACAACGCTTTAACAACACTGTAACAACACTGTAACAACACTGCTTCAACAACACTGTAACAACACTGCTTCAACAACGCTCTAACAACACTGTAACAACACTGTTTCAACAACACTGTAACAACACTGTAACAACACTTTAACACTGCTTCAACAATGCTTCAACAACGCTTTAACAACACTGTAACAACACTGTAACAACACGGCTTCAACAACACTGTAACAACACTGCTTCAACAACACTGTAACAACACTGTAACAACACTGCTTCAACACTAACAACAATGCTTCAACAACACTTTAATAACACTGTAACAACACTGCTTCAACAACGCTGTAACAACACTAACAACACTGTAACAACACTGCTTCAACAACGCTGTAACAACACTAACAACACTGTAACAACACTGCTTCAACAACGCTGTAACAACACTAACAACACTGTAACAACACTGCTTCAACAACACTGTAACAACGCTTCAACACAAACTGTCAGTCGGATGTTGAAGTCGTTCTTTGCAGCTTCGTCATCACAGAAAGTTTTTCTTATTTTGACTCTGCGCTGCTTCGTCCATCTCTGTCCTGCAGGCCGCTAAAACATCGTCGACAGAGCCGCCGATCGCTCCACCTGTGTCCGAGGAGGAGGATGAGGAGGAAGAGGAAGAGGAGGAGGAGGAGGAAGAGGAGGACGATGACGACGAGCTGCCACCAGTCATTGCGCCTCGGCCCGAACACACCAAATCTGTGAGTTTACACACAAAGCGAGTTATTCTGCTGCCATCATGGCGTCTCTGCATCTCTCTGACTGTTTCCTCTTCACAGATCTACACCCGCTCCGTCATGGACCCGCCAAAGCCCCCCACGCCCGTCAAAGAAGTGCTGACTCCTCCGGAGTCCCAGGTCCAACCGGATAACACGTCCAACACGATGTACCGCCACACCGACCGCCAGAGGAAAAAGTCCAAGATGACGGACGAGGAGATTCTGGAGAGACTCAGTATGTTTTCACCTGATCTGAAACACATTTCACTTCCTGTTCCTCTGCTCGCCACACTGACAGGAAGTCTGTTTAAATTGAAAGATTTGGACTGAAGTCATCCTGTAAAGTCCTCCTGAGTCCAAACACAGTCCTGAGGACGTGAACCAATAACTTCTTCAGGCTGAAGTTTGTTCTGGAACTTTTCAGGACAAGAAGTTATTATTATTGACTCTGAAAGTGTGATGAAGCTGCATGAAGAGGTTGAGGGTGTGTTTGTATGTGAACGTTCCTGTGATATTTTCTGAGCGTTTGTGTTGCGTTCCCGTCACAGTCTTTCTAACCTTCGTCTCTCTCTCTGTTCAGGGAGTATCGTGAGCGTCGGCGATCCCAAAAAGAAGTACACGCGCTTCGAGAAAATAGGACAAGGGTAAGTCACGAAGCATTCGTCACAGTTGGAGGCTCAGCCCATGTTAGTGAGGCGAGGGGGGGACAGCTCGGCTCGGCTCGGAGCTTCTTATCTCGTCTGTTTGCTCTCTGTAACTTATGAGCAGCAGGAAGTGCTTCATTCTTTTCCGTCTGACGGGACGCAGGTGAAGCTTCAGTATCACGAGGCACACCTCCAAATATGGACAGAGCGGCTGCATTCCATTCCTCTGAACAAACTTTCATGTGGATTCAGTGTTCGTCACCACTGAGCTCATTAAAATCAGCTGAGACACAGAAACACTGTTAAAGTCTATAAATTAAATAATGATAAATTAATTAATGATCTCATGACAACGTTTAAACTGAATTTAAAATCTGATTTTCATCGTCTGTCTTCAGAGCGTCCGGCACCGTGTACACCGCCATCGACATCGCAACCGGCCAAGAGGTCAGAGAGTCAGCATTTTAGTGATTTATTTTCCTCATCACAACGACAGATGACTCACAATCTGTCTCCTGTCTGTCTGTCTGTCTGTCTGTCTGTCTCTCAGGTGGCAATCAAACAGATGAATCTGCAGCAGCAGCCCAAGAAAGAGCTGATAATTAACGAGATCCTCGTCATGAGGGAAAACAAGAACTCCAACATTGTTAACTACCTGGACAGGTGAGGTCAGACTGATGAGAGGTCAGCGTGTGTTGTTGTTGTTGTTCTTCTTCTGTCCTTTAATGGCGGTCAGCCTTCGTCTGTGGGTTCAGTGCTGCCCTCTGCTGTTTGAAACATTCAGTGTTTTTATCGTCAGTCACTCTCTGCTCCTCTGCTGTCTGCTCCTCTGCTCGTCTGCTCCTCTGCTGTCTGCTCCTCTGCTGTCTGCTCCTCTGCTCCTCTGCTGTCTGCTCCTCTGCTCGTCTGCTCCTCTGCTCCTCTGCTGTCTGCTCCTCTGCTCGTCTGCTCCTCTGCTGTCTGCTCCTCTGCTGTCTGCTCCTCTGCTCGTCTGCTCCTCTGCTGTCTGCTCCTCTGCTGTCTGCTCCTCTGCCGTCTGCTCCTCTGCTCCTCTGCTGTCTGCTGTCTGCACCTCTGCTGTCTCCTCTGCTCGTCTGCTCCTCTGCTGTCTGCTCCTCTGCTGTCTGCTCCTCTGCTGTCTGCTCCTCTGCTCGTCTGCTCCTCTGCTCCTCTGCTGTCTGCTCCTCTGCCGTCTGCTCCTCTGCTCCTCTGCTGTCTGCTGCTCTGCTGTCTGCTCCTCTGCCGTCTGCTCCTCTGCTCTTCTGCTGTCTGCTGTCTGCACCCTCTGCTCCTCTGCTCCTCTTCACCTTTCTTCTCGTCCAATCAGGATGCAGACTGAGCTGCATGTCACAGCAGGCTCTTCATGGTGTTTCTCTCCTCCTTGTCTTGTTGTAGTTATTTGGTTGGAGACGAGCTCTGGGTGGTGATGGAGTACTTGGCTGGTGGCTCGTTGACAGATGTAGTGACTGAAACCTGCATGGACGAAGGACAGATCGCTGCAGTCTGCAGAGAGGTAAGACGCCGAGTCCAGAGCTCAGTGAGACGTACTGCTGCTGCAAGGAAGAGGAAAAGAAGAGGAAGAGGAAGTCCAGACATGGTTCATTGAGTCTCTGTTTGTGTCCTCAGTGTCTTCAGGCTCTGGACTTCCTTCACTCCAACCAGGTGATCCACAGAGACATCAAGAGTGACAACATCCTGCTGGGGATGGACGGCTCCGTCAAACTCAGTGAGTCAAACATTTAAATAACATTACACTGACGTTACATTAATGTTACATTAACGTTACATTTAGTGACATACGTGTAAATTCAGGACTGAGGTGAAGGTTTGTCTCGGAGCTGTTCGGTGGATCCGATACTCGACGAGTTAAACGCTAACTCACCACCTTTCTCTCC